>JAFHBV010000399.1:0-34749 GCA_019022785.1 Pseudomonodictys pantanalensis | reverse complement strand
TCCCTCATCCGTATCAAACGCCTTCCGCTTCTTCTTGAGCTCCTTCTCCGTCTCTAACATCGCACTGACCCTGCCTAGCTTCGTCGTATCGCGCCGCAGCATGAACTTGAAATCGTCAAGCTTGATCTTCTGGCGGCGCGCGTGGTGCGCCACGGCCGCGGCTTCGTGGCATGTTTCGATGATGTAGTCGGTTATTATCTCGTCGAGCACCCGGACGGTGCCTGGGAGCGGGGGGCTAGTGTCTCCGTAGGCGACGAGGAAGGCTTCTACTTCGTGGGGGTTAAAGGTCGGTTTTGCGGGGACGCGGGAGAGGGGGATGGTTGGCATGGTGGTGGTTTGTTGGGGTGGCGTGGTGGGCGTGTGGAAGGATGGGGGAAAGGAGGAGAGGGGGGTTATGTAGAGACAGAGAGGAAGGGGGGAGGAGCAGGCAGGTACGCGTGGAAGAGTGAGACAATGGGTAGGTGCTGGCGGTGATAGCACAGCGGAGGTCTCACTTACACTCTTGCGGGGGGAATTGCTGGCCCTTTTGGCGCAGTCTCATGCGCGGCTCCATCTTGTGCGCTCTGCTGGCCTATTCTTCCTTCTCCAGGTACCAAAATTTCCTCCAATTCTCTGTAAAGGCGTTGACGCCTGCGCCCAAAGCCTCAGCGGTGTCGCAGTCTCAAGATGAGGTCGAGTGAGACAATGTAGATGCGCCGTCAGCAGCTCGTAGGTGAGCGCGATATGTGTCAGTCCTAAATGACTGGTGAGATGATGAAAAGACGAGAATG
Organism: Pseudomonodictys pantanalensis; assembly: GCA_019022785.1. Taxonomy (NCBI): domain Eukaryota; kingdom Fungi; phylum Ascomycota; class Dothideomycetes; order Pleosporales; family Parabambusicolaceae; genus Pseudomonodictys; species Pseudomonodictys pantanalensis. The sequence continues at coordinate 33,979 of JAFHBV010000399.1, read as the reverse complement.
GAGCAAGGAGTCCAGACAAGTGTAGGTGTGGTGCACGTCAAGCCTCGGGGCGGCCTGCAGCAAGCACCCCAAAGAACGCACTGGCGATCAAACATCACCGGCTACGCACGGACATTTCCTTCACCCGTCCTTCGGCACCACTAATTCTCCGACCTTGAACAACGACAACTGTCCTGTATACCCTCCAGGCACCTATCTAGGATTTCTCCCACCTTTTGTCCTCCTCTCTGTTCCCTACCAATACTTCACACCCACGCGCTCACCCCGCTGAACTTCCCCAAACGACGAACGCACCACGACACCGAATCCGAGCGAGCGACAAAGCGGCCAAAATGACAGCGCTGTTCAACTTCCAGTCCCTCCTCCTCGTCATCCTCCTCACAATATGTACGTCGACGTACGCACATTACGTTTTCCCGGGCATCATGGATCGGAACAAGGATAGCTACTACATGTCGCCATTTTGGAAGTGTGCCAGGGTCGGCGAGAGGTTGAGCCCGTATGTTAGTATTGCGTGTGTGGTCATGGCTGTAAGTGTGCCTTAGGAATGGCAGATTGTAATGGAGCATCAGGAGAAGATGGGCATGGGTGATATGGATGCTAACAGCAAGCAGGCCGTTGAGTTTATGGGCTAGCAGCTCTGACGACCGAGACGGCCGAAGGAATGAGCGGGGAGGGGCACCTGGGCATATACGGTCGGATAGGAGGCTTGAGACGATGACAGGTACTCGTGGGTTCAGCGTGGCGTTCTGGAGTTTGGCATTACCTAGATCATCGGGCATACGTCCAAGAGAGAGCTAAGGAGCATGGGGGACGACGCAACGCGCATATCAATACAACCATACCTCACATCCAAGCAGCGAGCACGAGCGGGGTCGTCATCCAGAAGTTCAATTCCATCATAGCATTAAAATATATACAAGGGCCATCCGCCGCCTGCCCTATTTTTGATCGTTCTGCCATCTCCACTCTACCCCCTTCCTCCAGTCACCTCCCTCATCCCCCCTACCTCTTCCCCGCACTACATCCACCCTATCCAAGCCGCTTGTACAATTCAATAATACAAAGACGTAACCCAGCGCCTAACAATCGCCCTGCGCCCATTCAGGTGCACAAGCCCACACATGGAGAGAAGAGATTTCAACAAGATCTGCGCTTCCCAACCTCCATACAGCGAAATTGGAGAAGAAGATGTGAAAGTGAAACCGACAAGCGAATAAAAATCGCTCATGCAGTCCCCAAGTCCAGCGAACCGCCCATCCATTGCTGGCCACCCTGTATACCGCCCGAGAAAAACAAAGAATTCCAGGCCGCCGTTTGCCAATGTGCGCGAGAGACAGATACGTGTAAGAATAGGGAGACAGAGAGAGAAAAGAGGAGGGTAATTCTATACACAATCGTTTCGTTGGAAGAGGAAGAAAAGAAATAGGGTGTGTAGGAGAAGGGGAGAGTGAATATCATTTTTTTCTCAGGAGAATAGAAGGAAGCCCGACTGAACTGCTCCCATCTGTCCCCTAGTGCTTGCGACTCCCTTCAGCCTTGTCGAAACAACCACCCAGCCCCTTGCGAGACCCAGTGCGCTCCCGCACGCCCTCTACGTCACTCGCATCCTCGACAACCACATCGTCGTCGTGCATGATGAGGTCCGGTTGACTGCGCGCGTCATATGCGTCCTCGTCGTCATCATCGTCATGGTCGCTCACTAGCCCAGGGTTGGACTCAACGGTATTAGGGCTGAGATCTACTGGCGATTCTGGGATGTGATGACCCATGCTGACGGAGTTGGGGAATGACAAGAGGCGGGGAGGAGCGTTGGGTTGGCCTTTCCTGCTGGTCGGTCGAGCATGAGGAGCTTTGCTCGCGGGCGCATTGTTCGCAGCGGGAAGCCGAGACAGTTGCGTGGGCTTGGCTGAGATTGGCGTTTGCAAGGCGCTGTCCATGGGCTCATAGTCCGAATTTTCCGTGTCGGCGACAACCTTCGTCTTCGCGGTCTCTACGAGTCCTTTCAGATCACCGCTGAAACCGCGCTTTTGGAGTAAAGCGGTCATATACGGAGTTGAGGGCGACGCGGCAAAGTTGGCATTCGGAGCAGACTGAGGCTGCACTGGATCACGTGGCTTTGTGAAGTCGCGGTGGACGTCCTTGGCCAACTCGGCAGGATTCGTGCGGATAAGCGGATGGACGAATCCTGGAGTCGTGGGTGCCGGGAAGGTGACTGCTGGTGTTGTGACCGGAGTTGCGGTTGGTTCGGTCGCCGTAACTGGGCTATCTCCTTCATTGGCTTCGACCGGGACACCACATGCGATGGCGGCCGCGTCATGGCTCTTGAAAACCTGCAAGTGTTTTATACGGCAGTGATTCAGGAAGCCCTGTGTATTCGAGAAGTTACTGTGGCCGCATTCCTTGCAGAACAACCTGACGAGCTTGCCATCCGTGGATCGCTTGTGCAGTAGAGGGTCAACCTTGGGTGCTGGTGCTGGATTTTCACCGAGAGCCGGGATCTTCAACGTTCCAGTTGAAGTTCGCGACAGGCGGGCTTTGCCAGTTGTCCCAAACTCTGCAAAGCTTCCGCGTGTCGTTCGGCCTTCACCAACTCCAAAGTAGCCCTGGGTCTGCTGAGCAAGCGCGCGTTCCGACATGGAGTCAAACATTGGGTCTGAAATCAACCACTTCGCATAGTGGCGCGTATAAGGACCATCAGTAACGCCCCAAGGAGCAGCATGTTGCGGCCGAGTGAACCCAGAAGGTGGTTGCAGAGCTGGCCCCACACCTCCGCTAACATCCTCGGACAGACCTTCGGTACCAGGAAATGGAATCAGCGTGCAGCGCCTCAACTGCTCCAGCGAAACTTGACACTTTGCTAGTTCTTGCTCGATCAGGCGTAATTCGTTGTGCTTGAGGAGAATTTCGTAGTTGATCTGAGCTTCGATGGTCTGCTGCAGCGCTGTCAAGTCAGATGCCATGGCAGGTGCAGGTGCGCTGGTTGACGAAGGTTCTGATTTTACGGTTGGCTTTTGCGACTTGGCGGTCTTGCTCTTGCTGGCGCCGTCTCGGTTTGACGGTTGCGCTCTTGGTCGTGATTTCAGAACCTCTGCGGAAGCCACCTGAGGCGCATTCTGGGAGTCCACGGCAGCTGGCGGCGGCATCACCACTCCATCAACCACTGCCATACGGTCAAAGTTTCCGTTCGCGATCACTGCAGGCTTCACTTCCCCGTGCGCGTCCTTCCACTTCTTCACTACATGCGCGCACTGCGGAGATGCCGGCTCGGGACTGTCGGTCCGCTTCCTTTTAATAGGCTTCATGAAGGAAGGGATGTCGACGACCGGCATGGGTCTTGACTTGTGCAGTGTCGACTTCTCCATGATTTTGTCGCCAGGCGACTCCGTACTCCATGGGAGACGGAACATGGACTGCATGGTGCTAGAGGTGGCGGTGGAAGCCTAGTTGAAACAACACTCATCGGTCGTGGCGAGGGTCGAGGGCATCGAGTAACAGCTGACTTTGCCGCGGGATGACGTCGCAGCAGAACAAGTGGCCTTGCAGTGGGCGCAAGGACGATTACAGGCTTGGAAAGCGGTGGTTATTACAATAGATAGGAGTTTAAGCGTGCGCAAAGGAGTGAAAGAAGCGAAAAGTCGAAATGGTGACGTGTATAGGTCTTGGGAGCCTGCAAGGTGTCGCGAAGATCGGCTGCGCAGCACCTGATAAGAGGAAAACAGAGGCGGCAGCGCAGAAAACGGGAGCCTGAATGGTGAATACAGGGGAAAAGACGGTGCAGCAGCCGTGCAGTGTCGAAGTTGGCCGTTGGGAGGCGCGGTGGTGGGCGGGGAGGTGGTGAAAAGGTGGTGGGTGGACGATGTTGTGGATGAGGGTAAAGAGCGGGCGACGGAGGTTGGGGGCAGCGCTGCTTCCTGAGAGTCGGACCCGGCGCACCGGCACAGCGCCCTTGCCCAAATTAGCCACGAATCTCACGCACAGACACCCTCCCCGGCGAGAGGGCCAATAGGGGGCCCGGCACGCTGCTGCAGCCCGTTATGTTATGCCATTCCTAATATTCCCCAATTCTCGAAAAGAGACGGAATGCAGGCCTTGGCACGTTGGCAGCAGCGCCTTTTTGTTGTGTTGCTGCGAGGCGCCATCATCCCGGCGCCGACTCTCGCGGGGCGCTCTTTATTTACCTGCAACCTTCCCTTAGGCCACCGGAAAAGTCCCGCCGACCAACTCTGGTACTCCATCACCCTTGCGGACACTCCCTAGGTACCGCTGACTAGGCCACTATGAACCGTGGTACACGGCTGCGAGCTCTCCCAGTGGCAAACAATCCACACCTCAAGGGCCTCTGACACTGTCTCACGACTATCATGTCAGATGCTTTTTGCCTGGGCACGAATCGCTGCGAGCTGCGACAGCGATTTTCCTTCGAAACCGCATACCAAACGCTGCCAGGGCGACGTATCAGCGACGTCGCCTGTGCACGCCGTGGGTGGCCTGCTGGTGCGGGCCAAGCAGCCCGTATTCCACCGGTTTCTGGGCCGCGTCCTCTCGGCTCCACTTGCGCTGCACAAGCCGCCGCGCCGCCTGAAACCTTGCCCAGCTGTTGCCTCAACACCATGGCTGGAGATGTGGATGCTGTCACGTGATGTAATGGTCGGCTGGCTGTGACAAACGCCTAAGTGGAAGCTTCGAGAAGATGTGAGTCAACACAAGCAGGCAGCCGATAATGAAGAATGCGAGCAAGATGAGAGAGGGTATAATCATTGTACTAAAGCTTTAGTGTCCGTCCAGGCAGTCGCCTGTTGATTCCGAAGCCTGCCGACGCCGTGGGCGACCCCGAACGCCCCATTTACCTCGAGATGCAGTTCATTATACATGCCGCATGAATTATCAAAGAATCGAATACAGAAGCCCAACACACTTGGGCAGTCGGGGTGCGGCCGTGCTTCGTGAGCATGGTTAGGAGCCGGTGCCCACCGGTCGTGGAATGCTCGTGCCGAACACTGTCGAACTCGGCGACGTTGCCGTGGGAATCGGACTTGGTGAAGGATCTCTCATGATGTTTTCGGCATCCGACACCTCGTTCTTCGGCCCCGTAGGATCAAGGCTCATCCGCTTCATGCCGTTGGTGGGTGGCCGGCCAATGTTGCCGCGCGAGCTCATGGCGAGGTTCTTGAAGGGACAAGTCCCCGCCGCCATCGCGGAATCCTCAATTTCGCTCTCGCTCTCGCTGCCGTCGTGGAGGATCTTCTTCCCGTGCAAGTAGCCCTCAGGTTCAATTTCCGGTACGAGTCGCTCCTCGGCAAACTCATCTCCGTCGCGCACGTACCACTTCGCGAAGAGGTCATTCTGTATCCAGATGACCTTAGACAAGGCTTTCACAAGTGCGATCTTGCGGTCCATCTTCATGCGCGGGTGTGACAGGATCGCTTCGGTAAGGACGTCTTGGATGAACGACAGCGTCACACCGATGTGGACGTATTCGACGTGCAGCGGGTGCAGGCGGCCCTGTCCCACGTGCATCATGCCCACTTTGTCGAGATACTCCCAGAACTCCATCTTGCTCGGGTCGCTGCATAGCTTGTTGAGGTAGCCTGCGCAGCAATCAGTTACCGTTCTGCAGCGAGTCGGCGCAGAGCTTACCTCGCAGGAACATTTTCCGGTGCATGATCTGGGGTGAGTGTTCATTCAGATTCGGATCCACTGGTCCTTCGTATGATGTGCTCCGCGTCTCGAAAGCCCTAGCTGTGATGTCGTACTGAAGGAGCTTCTTGTACACGATGTTGACGACTGCAGGGATGAGCGCTTTGATGTATTTTGCGCCAGTGATGAGGGCCTCGATGTCGCCTACCGTGGTCAGTACAATATCTACTGAATCGAAGTTGTCACATACGCGAGCTGAAGTCTAGGAATGAGTGGAGATACTGTATGCGACTCTCGAGGTTCGTGTAGAGGTCCCTCCGATCAATGTGCATCATCGGTCGTCGTTCAAGTGGAGCCATGGTGTAGATTTGCTGCAAATGCGGTGGTTGAAGTCGTATCTCGAATTATCGAATTGATCTCGTCAATTTAGCGGTGCAGGCCGTCCAAGAGCACTCGTTCAGGGTGGAAAGGTGAGATTCGGGACCTTGCCGGCAGTGAGCCATTTAAGAGAGGCATCGCTGTGCTCCGGCAAGGCAGCCATGGTCCGCCAACTCGCAGAAGGAATCGTGCAGAGGTGGTGAAGATGTGGTACGAGTCCGTCGTGAGATGCGATGGCGTGACAGTGTTTGCTAGTCGAGTGGTACGACTGCGCATCATCGTCTTGAAACACCGCGGATCGCCAAGACGCTTGCGGCGCAGCCCTTGTACATTTGTCTAAAGGAAACGTCGATGCCCTAACCATCTCAATAGATATGTTATATATACTGTACTGCTTGCAGTATGCGAGCGAAAGGAGTTTTAGCCATCGCCACGGAAGGAGGGTATTGCTGACCCTTTCTCGATTTCTTTGCGGTACTGATGAGGGACATCATGTGGCAGAAGATGGTATACGCACAAAATCAATACAGTTCCCTTCTAGAAAGTAAAATAAATCCAAAAGAAAAAACTCATACACTACACAATCCCAACCGTGATTGATTCAAAAGCCAGGGGCATGTCATCGACAACGAATGGCATTGCGGTTTTCTCGATCCTCGATCCTACAAAGCAAGTGCCAACAAGACGGTAAAGCCAAGTCTGCCCTGGATAAGGTCGTAGCAGCAACGCCGTCTCGGGCGGGCCGCAGCTCACGCTGTTCGGCCAGAACGCACAGTCTCCCAATTGGAAGCCCGGGGGAGCCATTCCTCCCACAGGGACCCCATTTCTCTTAACGAACATGGGCTTGTAGTCCTGTAAGGCTTTGTCAACCTCGGAGCGGAGATCTGAAGCGGTGGGAAATTCAAGAGCAAAGGGATAGTCCCTGATCTGGCAGGTGAGAACGCCGTCTTCTGCGATTTCTTTGTACACATGCCGCAGCACATTTAGAAGGTCGCCTGCGTGGGGGCGGGTGACAAATCTCTTCAACCTGCTTGTCTCATAAGCAGGGAAAGCCACGGCGTCTTTCAGAACAAGGCAAAGGCAGTTGGTCACAGACTTCCAGCAGCGATCGAGGTGCAAGTCCCCAACTTCACTGCTACTTAGCAACCGCTTGAGAAGCAGGCTGACAGACCTCGGATACTGTGAAGACGTGGTCGTCGCGCCTAGGCCAATTACTCCGAGTACACCCTCCAGACGAAGACTTGTAGGCACTTGCAATCCGATAGACTGGTCTACTGGCGCTAAGAAAGGTGCATTCTCCCCGTTGCCGCTCGAAAACCCACGTCTGAAGGTCAACCTTGGGCGAGACAAACGCGGCTTGTTCCAGCTCGGTACCCAAGACGGCAGGCGAGGATCCTGCTCCGCCAGGTTTCCGAAATGAGCAATGTGTTGAAATAGAACCCAGATATAGTGGCTGACGGCAGCAGTCGCCAATTGGATGTAGACATCGGACCAGTGCGTGCTGTAGTTGACGGGGCATACCATGTAGGGATCAAAAATTGGCGAGGACTGCGCAACACTATACAGAGAGAACAAGCGATCCAACTCGTTGGTACACTCACATGAGTGGTAACGGAACAAGAGATCGAATAAGTGCTCCTTTTTCTGGGCAAGCATTGAGACCGCCGTCTCCAGAGCCAGTGTTTGCTTGGGTGGGAAGATTATGTCACTCCTTAGGCACGCGGTATGTAGGGTCTGGAACCCTTCGCGAATCCAGTCCCACGATATCTTGTGCTCTCCACAGTGAATAGTGACGTTGTGGCCGAATGTGATTTCCTGAATTACCCATCTCCTTGAAAACCAAGGTCGTGCAAGGAATGAGGCAATGATTGCGGTTTTTGTGGTCCGAGTTGCCGACTGGTCAGAACAGCCAGGCCTAGGAAGTGTATCAAACAGACGGCGTTTCTCTCTTGAGAGAGAAATAGCTTTCAAGATTCCGAACAGCTGTAGAATCTGATCTTCTTCCAGTGCGTCGCCTAACCAGACGTGGACTTTGTTCGCTTGTTGGTATATTATCCCCATCTTTCGGACTTGCCTCTCCTTCTCTTTCAGATTCTTCTGGTTGATACACAAAGCATCAATCCATAAAAGCCGACGTTTCAGGCCTTTTCGTAGATGACGGAGCATCGAGTCCACGTTTTCGGTAATTAGGAGTTCATGACCATCACACAGCAATGGCATGGAGGGAAGTAGGCCACCCCAGCAATAGCTAACAGCCTCGTATGGAACGGGGAATTCGTCGCCCGTTGTCCGTAGCGTGGTCGTAATGAGGCGGCCCGTGAGGCAATCCGCGAAGTTTATTGCGGGCTCCAGCTCTAAGACACGAATCCCGTTTTCCGCATCAATGGGTTCATACCGGTATCCATTTCGCGCGGCCTGTTCCATCATGAAGGATATGATGGAGGTTCGGAAGCTTCAATGTGTAGGGCTGCATGACTTTGGTCAGGTCGGTGCCTCCAGCTGCGAAGTTGTGGCTTTGGGGCGCTGGCCGCGGGGTCATGGTGGCGGTGTCCATGTATTGGCGAGTGGCTTTTCAGTTTCGCGATTCGCATCCACGAATTGCAACTCAATTCGACTCCAGATCTAGCTCAACAGGGAGAGGAAATGTTGATGACCATTTGGAGAATCCTCGTAGAAGGAGCCTCTTCGAGTAGCATGCGATGACATGATGAGCGCTTAGTCCACTCTTGGTACCGATATCTCCGAGCCATAGCGATCATCGCCCGGAACTGTGCCTCAAGCTCACATTCTTGCCCCCATGTTCGCAACTTGGCATGGTATGGCACAGGCGTTTGCGTTTATACGCAGCGTCTCGGCTCTTGCCATGGTTGACCGACGGCCCAGCTTCTGGCTCCACTCCACCCTCTTCAACATATCTCCCACCCCCCCGTCGCACCTCAGACCAGGCCCCATGGAATCCGACGCTAGCCATGCTGTCGAAGCAACAAATTACTATCAGTACTCTCCTATCAGTGCGAAGAACGAGATTCGCGTCCTAGTTGTTCAGCCTGCCGACGACTTCTCGGAGCCTCTCCAGGCAGACCTTGTTCGCGAGGGCATGACCCTCGAGGCAGGTTCGCGACTTATAACTCCGATCCCGCAATTCGATGCGATATCATACTGCTGGGGTAATGCCAAATTCAGTGCCGACCTACTCCTGGCGGATCAGAAATTCAAGATCTCGCCTAATGTCGAGTCGATGCTGCGTCACCTGCGAAAGCCTAAACGTCCGGTGCGACTCTGGATAGACGCAATTTGCATTAATCAGCAGAACGACACCGAAAAGAGTCACCAAGTCCAGCATATGGGCTTCATTTACGGCTGTGCGCACAAAGTCCGCATATGGCTGGGTGATGCTTCCGACGACGACGATATCCCGCGAACATTCGCACTGATGAGGGAGTTGATCGCTGTCGGAGAGGTTTCTGCTCTTCTACATTCGTTGGACACATTTTTTGACCTCATGTTACGTTTCTTTGCTCGACCTTGGTTCTGCAGGCGTTGGGTTCTCCAAGAAATTGTACTGGCGCACCATATAACCGTACATTGCGGAGCGTACAAGACATCCTGGCAATGGATTATTACTGCTATGAAAATCCTGGGCCACGCTGCCACGCCATCCCCTTCGGATAACCACTTCAAATGGTTCGAGCTGGTTCAAGTCATTGGTGTCATGGTTGATCTGGGGCCTGGAAAAGACCATTTACTCAGCCTCTTACACAAGTGTCACATATCGGAGTGTAGCGATCCTCGGGATCGTCTGTTTGCCCTCTATTCGATGGCTGCGAGATGGACCTTCCCGCGTCCCAATCAATCGGCAGCTCCCCTCCCCACTTTGTCCAAACAGCCGGAGTACACCGTGGCCAAGTCACCTAGCGACCTTTGTCCCGTGGATTACTCTAAGCCCTGGATTGATGTCTATAAAGCTACGGCGTTAGCTTACATGGAATGCGGAGGCTTCAAGGCCATCTGCAAACACCTTTCTTCATTTGGTTCTCTTTACGAGCAGGATCCCAACTGGCCATCATGGGTACCCGGATGGAATCAAAGGAGGAATTTGGAACGTCAATTTTCGTGGGCACCAATACTGGAAACCATATCGTGGTGTCCCTCAGTGCGGGGAAGCAAGGCAGGAGGTCTCCAGGGCATTCGGGTATATGCAAGGGATGTCGTGCGTTGTCAACTTTCAAAGGACGCTCAAGGGATGCTAGCGACCTGGCAAGAGTGGGATAGAGGCCAGGATGAAGAAGTGCTTGACAGGCTGCGTCACGTCCTCCTCATGGTGCGAGAACTCCTTTCAGATTCATCGTCCAGTAAATTCAAGATTGAGCCTCAAAACGTCAAGAGTATCTTTTCGACATTACTCGAACATAACGTTCGTTTCAGAGTCGATATAGTAGGGTATCGATATGCTGGGATCACAGATATGGATCCGGAAGAAGCCGACTACGTATTCGAACCCGACGGGCCATTCGTACTTGAAGAGAGTAGCCGCCTGGCCATCATCATCAGACCAGTCGCGTGCTATAAAGAGAAGACACTCCCACTATTTCGGATCGTGGGGCTGTGCTTACTTGTACCGATCGCGCCACTATATACATATCCAACACGAGAAAGGTCCGCGATCTTGGTTTGATATCGGGTGTCCGGCATGGTTATCGGAAGCCATCCTACGGTTCTCTCATTTTATCTAAGCCCGCATCATATGTTTTTGGTGTCCAAGGAGATATCTGTCATCTCGAAGGAATATGCATGAAGGAACATCAATAATGACTGGACATCATAACGGATCATACAAGAGCATGGATATTGAAGGTACTGCTATATCTGGTAACAAGCCAGCTTGTCACCCACGATTATGGACTCACGGCGATCTATCGAATGAAGCAATGTTGCGGGGGCCTTCTGGGAACAAAAGCCACCGAGGCGTCGCTTCTGTAGAGGAATTCTAGCCTGGACAGCCCAAGGAGCTCAATTATCAGCCAAAAGATAGATGAGGTCTGACCTTTCTAAGGATAGTGGACAGAGGTTATTCTGTCGGACTTCGATCGAATCCGTAAGGTACTGAAGCGGCTTGCCCATTGAGACATCGTCAACGGGGGGTAGTGGAACATAGGGTTCGGCCGCTACCAGTTGCGGTAGCTGTGGGAACATGTACTTGGTGATCTGTGCCACCATTGGCAGCGGGATTGCGTGCTTATCACGCAGATGAATACCAATCTTCCCCACAGACTCCTCATAGGCTGCTTCAAGCTGGACATTTTCTAGATCCCCAAGGCAAGACAATACATTGGCATATTTCAGGCAGAAGCCACAGTCACCATTCGGCGTATCATCCACCTCCATCTCTTGTTGCAGTCCTTGATCAACTGGCACTGTCCACTCGCCCGGGGAGCTATCAACAACTTCTCGAGCGGGATCCCCCGAAGCATCTGGCTCTTCTTCATCATCCGACTCCTCGTCCTTTTCGTCCTCTCCATCTTCTTCGGACTCGCAATCGCCGATAGACTTCAGAGGCTCGCCGTCTTTGAAGGAAAGATTAACGTAGCCGCGGTCTATCTCATATGGATCCACATCTGGATCCAATTTGCCTTCAGCAATGAGCTGTTTCACAAACTCCTTGTGAAGCCAATCGCTTGCTTTGCGTTCCGCCCTGTTGTCGACCTCAGTGGCACTGTAGTCCGTGGGCACGTCAGAACTCATTTCGGAAGAAGTACTAGAAGTTTTCTGGAATCGAGTCAGACTCTAGATTTACTTTGCGAAGTGTTAAAGTCGAGCTAATCAGACAAAGGTTGCGGGTCGGAGATATGTGAGGAGTGAAGATGGCGATGCTCTTCCTGTCATGAATCAGGATTATATATGCGTCAGTCTGTCAGTACGCCTATGATGCTGTGAGGATGCACAAGGGCCAAGTGTTTGCACAATGTCACAGGTGTATCTTGCAATAAATGTCCGGTGCGATTACACCATTAGAGAGGAAGCTTATTGGCTAGCTATGCTAGCCCTTCAGCATTCGAAAATTCGACATTGTAGAGAGACAGGCACGAGCAGCGCGGCACAGGCAGAATTGGAGTTTCACGAGAGGTGAGATTGCACAAGGCATATGTTTGCTGATATGATTCTTTCTTGTATTGTTTTCGAATGTTATGTACTGACCGGGGCATAGCCAGCAAACTTTACGTCGATACCTGCGATACACCGTACTCTTCACTATGCTGGCTCTTAGGTCTGCTGATTCTGGTTCGCATTACCCCGAGTCTGCTGAGAGCCCACAGGTGTATCAACCCGCCTACTCCGCTTCGACCTCACAGCAGCGTAAGCCTCATAGTCGAAGAGCGTCTCCACCACGTCGTCCACATCTTCCCTCATGTGTACCTTTTCGTAGGCGACACCTACCAGAGGCGTATTCGTAGGGGATGGCTGGCGTCCAAAGCCCTTCCCGTCCTTACTCATGCCCGTCTCCGTCAGCTTCTTACGCAGCGGCACATTCAAACCGTGGTCCCAAAGGTGGTGTACAAGCCTATCATGGGCATCAGTCAAAGCATCGAACGAACGGGCGACTCGCGCTTGCTTCAGCTCTTCATTCAACGCGACGCAACCTTGGCAAACTTGTGTCTCTAGAACGACGCCATGCTTCTGCTTCTTCTTCGATTTTCGGTCCGGCTTCTCCGTCTCCAAGCGGCGGTCATCATCGAACAGATCGGGGAAGATGTTGTCGGAAGAGGAATCGGAATCGGAAGAATCGCTACCCTCGACGAAGTCCGAATTGTAGCCGGAACCGTAGAAGTCGATATGGCCGTTGCGGATGTTATCTTGGATAGATTCCCAGTCACGGTTCTGCCGAGTTGGATACTTGGATGTTTTGCGGATTGGTGCCATTGCGTTGCGATAGCGATCGAGAAGCTGGAAAATAAAGTTGTGAGCAAGGAGGAGAGTCTGGCTCATGTTTGCGCTTTTGGGTACGTGTTGACCGGCCTTAAATGCGGATGAGAGCGATTGGGGTATTGTGTGTGTATAATGCTGCCTTCGTGCACAGCTCGAGGTATCGTATTGTGATGCGCATTGTGACTTACCAATCTGACCACAGCGGCGTACGAGGCGATCGAGACAAGGAAAAAGTTGGAATGCGCATCGCCGGATGCTGGAGTATGATCAAACCCATCTTTGGTGTTGAGGTTGACTCGGGATGGTCTTAGGGTTGCTATGCAACCGCGATTACAATGCTACCGCGAGAATTCGCAGCGCCAAGCTCCAGGTCGCACAATGTTTCGCCTTGGAAACGATTATCATGTGGAAGAAGGATAACGGGTGGCAAATTCGAGGTGAGCGCTGGTTCCATGACAATAGACGTTGTCTGCGGCAACCCCAGGTGAAGGTGAATTGGGAAGGCGCAAAAATCTCAGTGTCCAGCCCATATATGTTATCCGCTCTCTCACCTTGCATCTTCCCATCATCTTGCGCAGTGCTTCAACTTTTGAGGCCTTGTGAACCCAGCTGACCCATCTACAACAGTTCAGGAAACCACGCAGGCAGCCACGATGGTTGGCATCTTGGTGGCACCATGCCGTGAGGCATCCCCAGCTGACTCTGAGCTCACGATCCTTGACGACACCGACATCGACGCATTGCGCGCAGGCTCTCCAGCTCTTTCTGAACTTACAGTACCCTCGAGGAGCCCGTCACCGGATCCAGCGTATGTCCGTATTCTCCAGAATGTTCAGATGGGAATCAAACGCTCTGCTTCCATCACCAACATGTGAGTAGTGGTCCAAAGGGTTAGGGGGTCTATTTACTGACAAGGACAGTGGTTCAAGCAAGAAAGCCAAGATCAAGGACGAGTACGAGACTCGTGAGCCAGGAGAAGCCTTCGGCATCCTTTCGATCTTCCCGAAGGAGATCCGCGACAACATCTGGGGCTACGCCATCGCCGACGAGCCTGTCACGATCAAGGAATGCTGCCGCCCGTTTGCTACAGCTCGCACGCGCGCTTCCTGCCCAAAGCATGGTGCCAAGGGAAACAAATTCTGCGCCATCCAGGAGTATAGGGGACGGTTCAGCCTCCTGTTGGTATCCAAGGCCGTCAACGCCGAAGCCTCCTGGGTCCTGCACAATGACGGTGTTCTGCTTCTGCGCATCAACCGAGAAATGAGCGACTATGTGAACTATCGCAAGCTAGGCAGCACACATCGCCTGCCCAACTTGCCCGCTCACGCGGACGTCAAGAACATGTGGATGACGGCAGCGCGCTACCGTCGTGTGCACATCGAACTCACGCGTGAGACACTCATGAAGATGACGCCGACTGCAATGGCAACGTCGCTCTCGGATTCTGTGATCCTGCTCTTGTGCTCTTGGGAGCTGCAGCCCGAGCAGCCTACTGCGAAAGTTCCACACTCCGTGAAGATCGACTTGGGCACCCTGTTCACTCAGACAATCCCCTACAATCTCGATCCGGACGATATCAGCAACCCTGACGCAAAAGCTGATCTCTTTTTGTTCCTCCTTGTCAACCCGGTCGTTGCACCCAACGCGACTGAGATGGGCAGGCATACGCTTCATACATTGATGAAGCTGACTGAGGTACGTTCACTCACCCACGCCCATATTTAGTGACTCATGCTGACTTTTCGTTTGTCAGATCATTGCCCGCCACCAAGGAAATTCCGAGTTCACCGTCGTGGCAGCGGAGAACGAGAAGCGTAAGTCGGGCATGGACGAGTTGCGTCGCATGAAGATGCAGTGCTTGCATCATGGCTTGGCCTTCGGAGGCTATGTACAAGTCTGAGATCGGCCTGAGTCGACATCCCTTGAGTTGGTCTTAATCTTGTCGGACGCTCATCATATTTGGACTAGTTTGGCGGGTATTGGGTTGGCTTTCTGATCATCATTTGCATACTTCTCATTTCCATCTCACCTCCCGTTTGCGTGGCCGATGGGCGACCTCTCGTCGGTGCATACTTAGCTGCAAAAGGTATGGCCTTGTGTGATTGGCGTTAGCGGTTGGTACTCTGGTTCCTATTATATCTATCAGTCCTGCATGCCAGGACAGCACTTGATGGCATTCTACCTGTAGGGTAGGCCAAATTCACTCCTAAAAAGCAAACAAGTTTCCCTCACCTTGTGACTTTGGTGTGGGATCCGAAGAACTGTGCTAGACTACTGGTGGAAAAAGTGAGACACAGTAGAAAAATGTTAAGTTGCAGAGTCGAATCGAAGCCAAATAGATTCAAGCGCAAATTCAATATATACATAGAACAAGTTCCAATTACTCAAGTCTCACCACCTAGTTTCCAGCCGGTCGGCCATTCAGATCCACCTCGCGTCCAAGGTCGGTTGGATCGAAGCCAGTCATAGGCGGCCTTCCCGGGAAGGGGTTAGAGCTACCTTGTTCGCCGGCAGGTGCCTTGGGGGTGCACTTCTTCCACTGGACGAAGTACTTCTGAATGAACTTCGCATCCACCGTATCGACCGTGAGGAGGTTGAGGCCCTTCGAGGACATAGGAGTGATGCGCACTTCGTTCTTGATGTTGAGCATGCCTTGCTCGCCGCAGGGAGACCAGACGGTGGTGCCGGCATCGACTTCGTCGTGCTTGAGGTAGTTGCCTTCCATGGGGCCCTTGAAGGTCGTGGGGATCACGGTCTACGATGCTGTCAGCAACTCGAATCATTGTTACGAGATGGGTACGGCTTACCTGGTCCTGTTGGCCAGAGAAGTAGTAGGTCGACTGAGCGGTGCCAGTCACACCATCTTCCAGGCTGGCGTAGCCGCGATAATCGGCACCGAAGACGCTATACTGAAAGCCGCTGGGGTACTTGAGCTTCAGCTGCAGCTGGCAGAACTTGCGACGCTCCGTCGCGGCAATGTTGGGACCGGACTGCACAGTGTACTGATCGAACGAGAGCGTGATGGTTGTCTTATCGTCGGACAGAAGGCCTTGCACCGTCTTGTCCGGACAGCCAGTGCCACCATAAGTGACTGCTGTGATCTCGACTTCATGGCCGGAGGGCTGGTCCTGGGGCATAGGCTCGGGGAGAGGCGTTGGAGCTGCAGCCGCGAGCGCACCAAGTGCAAGGATGGCGGTGGCGTACTTCATGGTGAGAACAGGATGATGAAGCGGGTGGCTTGCAAAGGATGGATGGGAAACTCAGTCGATGCTTCAGAGGGAGTGAAGATCTGCTGCTGATGATGGTCTCACTGGGGCGATTCACCTCCTCTTTATACCCCATCCCAGCCATAGCCAGTGCGCTTTGAACCACCCCGAAATACTCTTTGAATGGCACCAGAATTCCGTTGTTGATACCGTATACTAATAATAGCTCGCCCAGACTCGCTGCAACCATCCTCTACCGCAAGGCAACGGGACACAAATTGGACTGTATTGTGTACAGATGAAGTTATACTCAAGGTAATGAGGATGAAGGGCTTGGCTTCAGGGTGACTAGGCCAACATTCTGAAGAAAGAGGGTTCGATGAGGCGCCAAGCAGAGGAGTGGCAGTGGAGGTGTAGCAGGTGAGGTATAGAATTTCCCGTTTAGGCGCATGAATCGTGTTGCTATATCAGACACCCCAGTTTGACAGTATGTTTGTATTCCCTGAATTACTCGGGCCTCATATGCGTTGCAGCTTCTGGGCAGACTTACGAGGCCATGACAATATCCTGAGAGTCTTCACGGGCACCTAAGTGTTTACGGTAGCAAATGGAGTGTAGGACCATAGACTGCCGAAGATGCTCCGAGGCCTGACCTGTGGTCGGTTCTATTCTTAGCCCACCAGCAACCAGGAGAAAGTCGGAATTATTTCCAGGCATACCGATCCTTTCATTATCAATTGTAACCATGCGGAAATGACATAGCTCACAGCGTGCTGGTAGCGAGCGTTCTGGAAGAGAGGTACGTCGTATTCAATCTGCACGATGAACCACGTCTCACCGGAGTTTGTTTTGGTAATTAGAAGAGCGGGGTCTCAGCCTTACGTTGTGGCTCGGGGTAATGTCGCGTTTGAAACGTTGTAATTCGGTTAGTAGTGCGTTGAGTGAGATGCATATTGCGGAGACAATATTACTATCCCTGATATTATGTTGCGGCTCAGCGCAGATCACGCCCCCAGACCCGCGGATGTGGTTTCGGTCAACGCAGATGCAGCAACGGCGTCCAGACACTTTCGGGATAATTGATGGGCCGTATCGTGGTAGGGGAGAAGTGGTTCGTATATGCAGAGTTGTAGTCGCGCTTCCGCGCCATTAGCAATAATCCCCTTGCTCTTCATTCTCACCAGCGGAAGGCTTTCCATTCTAGGAATATTGCAAGAGCGCATCATTGAACGACTGCACAGAGTCTCAACTCCCGGGATCTGTCGGATGGTATCGTACCGCGAGAATAGGTCAGAAAGTTGAGAGAGCTATATTTAGCCCCAGAGCCTATATAACCTGCAGAAGCCGACCTTCGGAAGTTTCTCTTGCGCTCATTTCCTCTTTTCTTGAGGATTTGATGTTGCGGAAGGGGCGGATGCGGGGTACGTTTGATGTACCTGAACCTGCTGAAGACCTGCTCAATCGACCCTCTGCCAAGGCCTGATTGACCCTACTATGGGATTGCGCACGATTTTTTGCTTTCCGAACATCGAATTGTACACGTTATAAGGACAAAGTCTCGACTTTGACTCATTCCCGGACATTCTTGATGCTTGCTGCGGTCAAGTTGAGGTCGGCTTAAAGTGCTCGAGAAGGAACCCCACAAACAACCAGAAACTTGGATACAAGCTACAATGAGACACCAGTCCTGAGATTAGATCAGATCTCCATGCAAGAGCAAGTATCTGGGGCGAGCTCATTGGTGGTTCATCGGAACTTTGACCATGAATGTCGCAGTAGATTGCCAAAGGATTTCAGGTGGAGGACGCAGTATGCTGAGTCGTAGATACTAGAATACCGGAATGTCGGTGTGAAGGCTTTGGTAGAGTCGGTTGAGTCGGTTGAGTCTGCAGCTCCCCAGGAATGGGCACGGAAACAGGACTAGGCTGGAAACGGCACAGGCCAGACATGGTTTCCCACCCCCAGTTACCAACGCGACTTCTTCACCGGTCTTCCAGTCGCACTCAGCCACCTTCCCTCGTCTGACCGTGCGAGGAGGATCAGGGTGGTGTCCCGTAGACTGTCCATCACTCACACATGCAGACTCAAAACAAGCCTCGCGCACAGGTCCCGCTGTCTGAGACTCGTGTCTGACGTCTGCCATTGGGCCGCTTCCAATCGCCTATGATGATTACGACCTCCGGATCCAACTTTCCACGTGCGCCTCACCATCCCGGTACAGTAGTAGGCGAATTCTATTGCCATATAGCCTCGGACCTCTGGTAAGCATTCCTCAAATGATACCATAGAATCCTCGCCCCATCAAATCGCCGCATCATTGCTAAGTGATTTCGGACGGGATGCGTGCCAGTCCTTGCTAACAGGGATCGTTTGGTTCAGCGCCGGGTGGCCCGGTCGCAGTGTTTAGTCGAAGACTGAGTCGCTGATTTTGTTTGGTCTCATATTCACAACCCATGGATCGTCATGTAGTCACTTGCCGAGCTACGCTTGTCCTCCCCATGAAGTATGCAAGCGAATTAGAGCAACGTATACTTCACCTCCTGATTTTCTTAGCGATTAGACTGTTATCCATTGGACACCAACACGACGTTTGTCAAAGGTGGTAAACAAGACGCAAGCTATCAATACATACGCATCCATAGTCGCTGAGCGAGTCACCGGTTGCAGGGCATATCTTACCATCACCGATCGGCTCACCCAGATATCGGAATATCGGGGTAATAGCGCAGCAGGCTTGACAGAAAATTATCGTAGGTAGGCGAGGCTGGTATTGAGACAGATTAGGGCAATTTAGTATACTTGATCCGCTGATTCCCATTATTACTCATTTCTTACTGCCTTCTGCAGTGCAACACAGCACCTGCGCGCAATTCACTGTCCGCAGGGTGCCAATTTTCAGGACTAGGCCTACCTTATGTGAGGTAGCGCTGGCAAGCTGATTGCATACACCAGTGCCGAGAACCTACCACAGTAACGGCGCGTCTAGAGGTCCCACGAGGTTTTAGCCGACGCAGTTCTGTTGCGCTCACTGCGCAGGTAGTCGAATAAGAGTGTGCGGCTTCCAGAAGAACTAAGCTCTAGATCCGAGGAGACCCGGCGGTCGCGGGTTGGCCGGGGACCGTGGCTGATAGGTCCAGCTTAACCCCACTTCACGCCAACCCGGGGAGCTGTCCATGGCCACCAGAACGTTAAGGCCGAACGTCCGTTTTAAACTTGCCCTGACGTGAATGGATAAAGCCATGTGCTCTGAAAGGTGTCGCAGCCTACTTAACTCTGCCACTTCTCGTTGCGGTTATTCGGAACACCGACGAAAATACAAAGGCTCAGACTACTCGGAATCTTCCCATCGACCTTCCTTTCTACTTCAGCCTCCCTATATTGTCCCTAAGGTATCAATTTCACCAACCCTCTCTCTACGTATCGATCTAGAACACGAGGCGCCACGCTACTCTCCACGCTGCTCCTTTGAAAACTCATCGACCTTAATAGCCCAAGCTAGGGGCCGGCTACACTCGAAGTCATTACGATACAATTTCTGGCTCCCCTAATCAGGCCCACAGAGCTCCGACCATTCCTCTCTTATTCTCGAGGCTCGCCGACATCAGCCGAGGCAGCTCAATATCCTTTTACGAAATGTCGCAGTCCGACACCACCGACACAGCTCTCTTGATCTTCTTCGGTATCCTCACGGTGCTCGTCGCCATCGCCGGTATCCATTACAGAGACTCATTATGTTGCCTATTGGGACGGAGCTTGCATCGAGCGTGGTCACAAGGTCAGTAATATTATATCTTCAAGAAGATGATTTGGCCTAATGTGTGACAAAAGGCAATGATGCCGATCTTGAGAATGGGAGTGATGCTTGGACATATGTTGGCTTCTCTGACAATCCTGCTGTCGAATTGCAGCCAGTGCTGTCATTCCCGATGTACTTGGACCAGGGATCAGTCGTGGCTGTGGCTGAGGCTGAGGCGTTTAGCGATGATACGACACAGGGACAATCGCACTTGGATTCATAATCTCAGCCGTGGAACGACCAACAGGGCTGGACATAAGTTAACATATGTGTAATTCAATCTCAAAAAAGTGCCCAGGTGGTGTTGACCATGGCCGATTCTGACTGCGAACTTACCATGCCGGCCGATGTGAAGCGTAGGCAATAATGCGTGGATTTGCGGTAGATCGGTGCCGTGGCACCGCTTCACACCAGCAGACCATCACGACCGCTCGGTTCAATGGCTTCTTCGTATCCAGGGCCGGGAGGACCAACTCTCCGACCGTTTCTGTGATCGGTAAAGCACGCGGAGAGGCTAGGCTTTGTAGCGCAGGCTTCTAATGTGATTTACTGAGTTCTCAGGTAAGCATGATCCGCTTTCACATTTCGGTTGGCTGTCAAGCCATTGCTGGCTGTGTTACGGGGTGGCTGTCGGGTGTTATACAATCGGCCGTCCAGCCCGCCGGATGGTGCTGCTGCCAATCGAGGACTTGCTGCTCGCGGTTATACGTCCCTGCTTTGGAGGCCCCCCCTAGCGAGGCCAACTCAGCCCGACTAACCTGCAGCCTTTTGGTGAATTAGACATGAGATGGAGGCAAAGTTACAAATTCTTCAGGTGCCGAAAGCTTAGACGTGGTTTCGCTAGCAGGGAACCTCTGCCTTCTCGGACGCATTGGCATCGTCGCGCTGAGATTGGCCCATAATGCTGTTTCGAAATATTATGCGGCAGCCCTGGGCTATAATGCCGCGGGATCGAGGCGTTGGCACCACGTTATGGATGGTTCGACATGGTGGCTGCCATCCCTTGTCAGCGCCAAAGCGGGGCATCCCGACACGCGTAACACCCGCTCAACATTCACTGCCAACCCAGCTAGCCTATATCATGAGCTACTCTGCGGACAATTAAAGCCTCAGGTGGCAGGTACGAACAGACGCCACCTCCCATGACCCGAGCTAGCAATGGACGTTGTAGCAGTTGTCACGATACAATCGTAAACATATGTTTTAGTGCAATGCAAAGACACGGTTTCGTCTGCCTGGGGGATGTCATTGACCTCAACTCCCTTTAGCAATTATTTCCGATCTGGGGTTTGAAGGATAAGCGCAACATGCCACGCCACACGGTCTCTGATCTAGGCCAGGCGTGACGACGCCAGTTCGCTGCTGTAGAACGGTCGACACAGCCGGGTGGGAAACCGCACACAAGGCTCAGCATCGATAGAAAGTCTTTGAATGGTATTCCAGACGCGCAGACAAACACGCCGATTCCTTGAAGATCGTGTAGGGGCCCCTGTCCTTGCAGTGCCCAAGCGTCAGTTTGTCACCCACCACTTCGGTGAATGCATCCAAGCAGATCCAAAATTAAGACGCTGCCGTGCGGTGCAGCGGTGTGTCCGCGGTAGTTTAACAACAGTGTCGGTATGAGGCAGACTCGGAAATTATAATCGCACCACGATAGTAGTAGCTAAGACGCTTATTGTAAGCTCGAGCTACAGGCGGCAGCGTCTGTTCGCTGCTGGGGGCGTGTTTCGCAGAGTAGGCTGAAGATGCAGCGGGTACATGCAAGGGGTGGGTTTAAAGATGCAGCGGGTATATGCAAATTGTGGTAGGGAGTAACCCACACGTGCACCTACCATAGCCCTGCCACATCCGTCTTAGCTCGTTTGGAGCTGTGAGCGTCCCTCTGGCCAAAGGTCGCCCTATATAAGGTAATGGTCCGTCGCCGTCCCTCCGAACGAATACTACAACCGCAATCTGTTATTCGTTCAGAGGTAGCCTTGAGCACCAAACCACACCGACACTCGCAAGTACACGCCAATGAGCTTTCCCGAAGCATAAGCATTTCGTACGGTCATATTTCTCTGTGCCTTTTTTGCAGCCTTCTTCTACCTACACAACCGCCAATATTCACCCCACCTTCGATACGACATGGCGGAGAACAGTTCGACCGATACAGTATTGTTGATTTGCTTTGGAATCCTCACGCTGTTGACTACCATTGCTGGGATTCACTATCGAGACTCGTTGTGCTGTCTCATATGTCGTAGTCTGCATCGGAGTTGGAGTCAAAGTGTGCTCCTCGTTACTTCCAACCTAGTCAGCACTGATTTCCATATAGAATCAGGATTCGACATAGAAGCTGGGGGAGGGACATACCTCGACGGTGGGCGCCGAGACGGAGCCATGTACGAGCTTGAACCACAAATGTCTCTGCCGCTCATTCTAGACGAATCTCAAGACGAAACGGCAGTTAGCGAAGCACATGGCGATACGTGACTTCGCCACTATACGCAAAGGTCTCGTGTTCCTGGTCAGAGTATGGAGCAAGTCACTCACACTGCTGTCTTATGGCCGCGAACGTTTTTGAAACTAAGGAAGCAGCTGGGCTTCGGAGTCTCCTATAGCAAGGTTCTACTACAGCGACAAGACTTCATCAAACGTGTTGTATACAACCAGGACAACTCTTGATGAGTAGCCTCCTGGTAAGAGCGACCCGGAAGTCCGCATCGTACTAACATTCTCTTCAGAGCAACTTCACAACTAGGACGGCTTTGAAACACACGCTACAAATCAATCTTTGGCCTTCAAGTTCCTTACAGACTATTTAAATTGTTAGTGATGGTCATGTCGTTCCTTTCAGATTTCCTAGGTCGTTCTTTAGCGTGTCGGAAAAGCATGCACGATGATGTCATTCACCAAGTGTGCCTCGACGCAACCCAGGGCCGACCGCCGACATCTGATCTGCAACCCGACCTTATGATCAGCGTCCGAAGAGGTACGGCCGAAAAAGCTCCTGTCTACTTGCGGCCTTTCTTTACAGCGACGCCGAACAGCTCGTTATCGGGCAATGCTGCCATCAACGTCGCTCGACAGTACCCTGCATCCCACTGTCAGCAGCTATATGCTTCCATAATACGCCCCGTTGAGTATTAGTCAGGACAACTTCCTATGAAGGAAGTCGACCTCGCCATACCGACCGGAACTCGGAAATGCAAGACGCGACTTCGTGCGAGCCATGACAATGATGCAGAAGAGTGACGACAATGGCGACCCTAATGGTTAGGGAGAGTATTTGAAGCATGCCCATCGTCCATGGGCTTCCATACTCGAGTCATCAACAGCCCTTTAACATCAACCATACTCAAGACATCAGGTATACTTAACAGCCTAGTCCATCTGAAACTCCATTCATCAACAGACCTCGAGTCTCATTCTCAATATGATCAAGCAAAACAAGATCGATGTTCACCACCATGTGTACCCACCAGAATACACCAAAGGTCCGTTTTCTATCATCATTCCTCACTCCCTGCATTCCCGCTTGCTCGCCTTTCCCATTTATCTCCACCCATCCCACGACACTCTTACTAACACCCCTTTAGCGCTCGAAGACGCCGGCGGTGACCCCTCCGGCTGGTACATCCCGCTCTGGACCACCGACCTCGACGCCAACATCAACACCCTAACCGGGACCCGCACTGCCATCCTCTCCATCACGGCCCCAGGTCCCTCCATCGCCGGTAGCGCCTCCTCTTCCGTCACCCTAGCACGCTCCTGCAACGAGTACTGCGCTTCTCTGCGCGACGCTAACCCCAGCGGCTACGGCTTCTTCGCCTGCCTCCCCGACTGCGTAGACCACCAATCCGAAGCAATCACCGAGCTCGCGTACGGTCTCGACGACCTGAAAGCCGACGGCGTGATCCTATACACACGCTACGGAAGCGGGCATACATACCTAGGTGACGAAAAACTGGTCCCCATCTGGGCCGAACTCGAGAAACGCAAAGCCGTCGTATTCATCCACCCGACCCACCCCGTCGACACCTCCCTCGTCGACCCCCTCCTCGTGCAACCCATGTTCGACTACCCCCACGAAACAGGTCGCACAGCCATCGACCTCATCCTTCAGCGTCGGCTCATCCAATTCCCCTCTGTCAAAATCATTCTCTCACACGCTGGTGGCACACTACCTTTGCTTCTGGACCGTGTGGCAGGCTTGTTACCGCCGAGTCCGATGAACGAGAAGCTGAGCCCGAGGATGACGAAGGAGGAGGTGTATGAGCAGGCGCGACGATTCTACTATGATACGGCGCTGAGCGGGACGAAGGATCATATGGATTTTGTGATGAAGCTCGTGGGGAGGGACAGGGTGCTGTTTGGGAGTGATTTTCCAAATGCGCCAAGGGAGGGGATTGAGTGGTTTACGAGGAGCTTGGAGTCGATGGGGCTTGGCAAAGAGGATGAGGAGATGGTATTCTTTGGGAACACGAAGGGACTGTTTCCGAGGCTTGCTAGCGCGTGAGGGGTTGGCTGGTAGGTGGTTGGGGGATAATGTCTGTTATAGAGGATCGTTTTCCTGTGGTTCGGATGGATTTTAGTCTTAAGATCGACATTGCATATCCAAAGTACACGGCGATAACATCTGTTTCACCGGTAATCCACCTCCTCTCAGCTCTTACCTCGTCCTAGCAAGTCGAGGCGATGGCCCCGGAATCTGATATATCCCAGGGAATTGGCTGCCGTGCCTCGCTTTGCCGAGAGGAGAGAGGAGAGAGGAGAGAGGAGAGAGGAGGCTTGCTCGATGGGATGATGCCTTTCGTAGTGTCTGTTCGTTTTTGTTGAAGACCCGTGGCTCTCGATTTCGGCGGATCCTGAAGCATATTTAATATTTTTCTTTGAACATGTATTCGAAGCCGGGTAAGTAGCGTTTGGTGTTCAAGTATCATGTCCAACTCCTCTATCGTCTGCATCAAGGTCACTGTCCACTCTGATCAGTATCAGGCTCCGAATTCAATATGTAACAAGCTCCGATTTGTACAGCAGCAAACCTCTATGGCTTGCCAGGTAAACAGCAAGGGAATAACTCGCCGAGCGACCAGCCCACCCACGCCTACTTCCTATACCACATGCGCGTAATCTTTGTATGCCTCATCTTCTTCTGCAGCTGGAAAATGCCATACATCAGCGCCTCCGACGTAGGCGGGCACCCAGGCACGTAGATGTCCACGGGCACAATCCTGTCGCAACCTCTTGTGACCGAGTAGCTGTAGTGATAGTATCCTCCACCGTTGGCGCAGCTGCCCATGGAAATGACCCACCGTGGGTCGGGCATCTGATCGTAGACTTGTCGCAAGGCCGGGGCCATCTTGTTCGTGAGCGTTCCGGCTACGATCATGACGTCGGACTGGCGGGGGGAGGCGCGGAAAATTATACCAAGGCGATCTTGGTCATAGCGGGGTGTGGAGAGGTGCATCATTTCGACGGCGCAGCAGGCGAGACCGAATGTCATGGGCCAGAGAGACGACTGGCGCGCCCAATTGGCGATTTGGTCGAGCGTTGTCCTGTGGGGAATTGTTAGCCCCCATTCCATTCCCAATTCGTCCCTGCGCATTATCCCATCGCATGAACAATTGTAATCCAAAAGAGCTGCACATACAGCGCGTATTGCATAGCACCCTTCTTCCCCTCTTGGCTCGGCAGCGGCACCTCTCGCCGTGCCTGCTTCATCGGCGGTGGCGTCCCGGGGTTCCCAACAACCAGCGCGGGCGACTCCTGCACAGGCTCGGCATCCTTTGACGAGGTGTTCGATAGGAAGGCCACGCTGCCGGCGCGAAATGGTAGTAGGGCGGTCGAGGGTTTGGCTATCCGGAATATTAGCTTCGGGGCGACGGCGGGCATTGGGAGGGGTGTGGACGCACCTCGGAGGGCCATTGAGGCCGAAGACCGCGTTGTCGACAGCATCCTGGCGACAAGCACAAAGGAAATTGGGGCGGGGAAGGAGTGGAGAGGGAAGGGAGTCGAGGTGGCGATGAGAGTGGGAGTCGCGAAGTGGATGAGGTCAAAGTCGAGCTATGTCTTGGCGCTCGTCTCGATTAGCTAGCCCAATCATAAGGCTTCTGGTTGGCTGGAGCGCCGACTGTCAACCTCATCACTTTCGGCCCACCATCGGCGAACGAGCTAGCATTTCGCCCTTGACTTCTCAAATCCCTGGTTGCGGCTCAGAGGTACCCAAGGCCATTTGAAGCAGCCCATCTCACAACCTACCTTTCCAAGCATGACCGGCAGAGTCCCCTCCATAGCCTGCATAGGCGTCATTGGGAAACACGTGAGGGCTTCCCTTAGCTCGCCTGCAACATATACCCAGATCCAAGGCTGACTTCCGTAGAATAATCCCCTCCACATATCATTGTTCCCAGCGGAAGAACGGGCACCCCTTGAATTTCAGTTCCTCTTGTCATCATGTCTCGACATCTTCGAGGCTCGTCTTCCCCACAAGACCATCGACCAGGACTTTGGACTGTTACAGGCTGTCGACGAACGGCTCGCTATGTATGGCTGGCTGACCAACACGGGCGTTAAGTTCGTCATCGTGGTCGACATGGAGGGGCGGCCAGCGACAGCCCTGGACAGCAAAGCTTCAATAGCAGTGGGGTTACGGGATGCTGATCTGAAACCGGTATGAACATTCTACGAGTTTACGCCCTTGGAGCGTGGGTATTGACTGCTTTCAGGCGTTCAGAGCTCTTCAAACAGCCTACATCATGCTGCTAAGGAATCCTTTCTACAACCCAGACGAGCACTCCCCGGTAACAGCAACCGCCGAGCAAAGAGTCGGATCAACACAGATTACCAGTCGGAACTTTATCAAGGAAGTTAAGCGGATAGCAGATACTTGGGCGCCCGGAGTCACGAACATTTGAGCCAATTCTAACTCTCGACTACGATACCATTGCATTTCTGGCGTTTCTCTATTACGGTTCCAATAATGCCATCAGACCATTCAAGAGATATTTTCTATACATCATACAATCTCCCATGTTGTCAAACATGTAGCCATCAGGCCTTCTCGACCGCCGCGGACTGTCGTCTCATTGAGTTGATCTATACTAAGCCAAATTCAGCCTAGGGCCATCTCATCCACCTGCACCTCGGTCCATTTCATCAATAAATCCACCCGCACGTCCATCCTCCCAGAAAACAAGGTACTGGAAATGTCTCGCAACACTAATCTCACAATCACGAATCCTCTCGTTCTCTACAGATCTCTCATAGCCACGAACCGAATCAGACCAGACCCAGCACAACATCGCCTCGGTGACGTCTACGATCCTATATACGCCAAGCCCTCGTACTAACACTATGATCCAGCTATTCACCTCCAGAAACTATATGATCGATTATTCGACTACGAGCCCAGTGTCGAGTACTCTGACAGACTCAAACAACTAGCCCGAGCCCTCCCAGATTCAAATCCAGATCAAGATGCCCCTCCGACCACGGAATACCAGCGTCGTACCCGCAGAAGAGCGCTATGGACATCCTTCCTCGCCCAAAAAGAGTCCAAAGACTCAATGGCCCTAACACGAGTACTCACGTCCCACGAAGCAGCCCTCACCTTGCAAAGTCCCCAAGGCCTTCTGCTACACGGCGACGTCGGCACCGGGAAATCAATGCTCATTGACCTCTTCTTCTCCTGCTTGCCTAATCGAAAAAAACGGCGATATCATTTCAACACTTTTATGCTTTCGACATTCTCCCGCCTGGAGACGCTGCGGAAATCACGCTTAACCACTACCGCCTCAAGTCATAGTGCTTCATTGCAAGATGAGTACAGTCTACTCTGGCTGGCTCGCGACCTTATCGACAAGAGTCCGATTTTGTTTCTGGATGAATTCCAGCTCCCGGACCGCGCGGCTAGTAAGATTCTATCCAACCTGATGACGTCGTTCTTCCAGCTGGGCGGCGTGCTGGTGGCTACCAGCAATCGGATGCCAGAGGAATTAGCCAAAGCTGCGGGTGTAGAGTTCTTAAGACCGGTGGGAAAGTTGAGTCGCTTGGGCTGGAGATTAGGCATGGGTGGGGTCGTGGGTCGAGACGACGGTCCAGGCCAAAAGGGCGAGTTTGCGCAATTCTTAGAGTTGCTGAGGGCGAGGTGCGAGGTCTGGGAGATGGAGGGGAAGAGTGATTATCGGAGATTGGCTGCGGAGAGAGATAATGTGGAGAGCAGTGTATCGACGCCATCATCCCAGGTACCTCTGTTCACGAACGGGGCAGAGACATCTTCATCCAACCCCAAGATCCAGGCATTTCCAACTACCGACGAGCCGTCTCCATCCACACCCGCCACACTCCCAAAGAACTACCACATCAACCCCGATCCCCAAACCCTCGACACCCTCCTACACACCCTCCTCTCGATCCCGTCCTCATCACCCTTGCCCTGGACGCCCGCCACCTTAACCGTCTACGCTCGCCCCCTACACATCCCCACCCAACACGCCGGCACCGCACTCTTCACCTTCGCCCGACTCTGCGGCGCGCCCCTCGGACCCGCAGACTACATAACCCTCGCCTCCACCTACCACACTCTCGTCCTCACAGACATCCCGATCCTGACCCATCTCTCCAAAAACGAAGCCCGCCGCTTCATTACCCTGCTTGACGCCCTCTACGAAGCACGCTGCCGTCTGCTGGTCACGGCGGAGGCGGGGCCGGATGGGATTTTCTTCCCTGCTTCGCCTTCTCCGCCACCCGCGACCACGGCAGACAGGGAGGGAGCAGGGAGGGTAGAAGGAGGTGGGGGCGATGCGACACACCCAGAAACATACTCTGAAGTCCACCAAGACCTGACGGCGCCGTTTCGACCAAATATATCCTCGTACACGTTGAGCGCGGATGCGCTGGAAGACGAGCCGCCGAATCGCGTGCGTCGTAGGGTTTCGTCTCCCAGTTCACCATCCTCGGACGACGCACTTACATCCAGAAGTCCCGACTTCGCCAACATCGGCGGGCTGACGGGTGAAGATGAGAAGTTTGCTGTGAAGAGGGCGGAGAGTCGCTTGTGGGAGATGTGCTCGGGCGCGTGGTGGGACCGCGCTGCTGCTGCTGCTGCTGCTGCTGAGGCGGATGAGGGAGTAGAAGATGGCGAGACGGGGTGGTGGAGACCGCTGCCGCTGGAGTCGAGGCATTGGGAGGGGTCGAGTGCGGCAAGAAGTGCCGCTGATGTACGAGGTGAGGCAGGTCGGGTAATGGTGGGCAACGACGATGTTGGAGCCGACAAGGTGGGGCATATCTTCACTCATGGCGCGAGTCCGTTCCGCACATCGAACGATCCGCCGCCGAAGATTGAATGGACGCATATATGGGGTACAGTCCAGTGGGGAAAGCGAGCTGGGGCCTGGGGCAAAGGAGTGGAGGGTTTGGATGAGAGGAAGGCGGAGAAGAGAGCATCGCATACGGATGTCCATGAGAAGAAAAGAGAATAGTCAAATGGGAATCCATGTCCAGATAGTACGACCTTCCTTGCGGTCCGCGGTACAGCACCCATCACAGTAAATCGCACCCAAGCAATGACGGGCAGAATCCTCATTGATATCATTCAGACCTTTCGCTATATGCTTACAGCTACTCAGCGCCCGTCCAAAACGCCGTTTTTTTATGCACTCCCCCTCATCCATCCCCAAGCGTCCACCTTCCTTTATGCGTCCTCAACGACAGTAGTCTGCAGACCCTTAGGATCCTTGACATTAACAGCCTGCACATACGAGTACAGCCTCTCCTTAGCGCCCTCCTCGTCGTTTCGCTTACGCGAGATGCGGACGCGCAGACGGAAGGGAACGCCCTTGATACCGGACTCCCACACCTTCTTGTTGAGCTGCGGGTCTAGACGAACATCCGAGGTGCCCTGCACAAAAAGTTAACCTTCCATCACCACAGCAACAACCCCAATGTCACGAAACCGCTACAGCATAGCGAATCCGGGGTTGGGGAGAGGAGACGACGTACCATAGCCTTCTCAGCAAAAGCCCTGATCTCCTTGATAGCCCTGGGGGCCCTCTTCTTGAACGAAACGCCATGGACCTATATCCCACATCGTGTATTAGCATGTGTTGATCCTAGTCTTCCGCCCGATATCCGACATACCACGCATTGCCGCCACGCCCTGAGGCAGTGGGAGGACAGTGCGGGCGTGTGCGGACCATCGTTGGGCTTCACTAAACTGGACTCAACGTACGCGCTTGTGGAGGTGGATCGTGTATTCGCGGGCGACGACGTCGGCGATGGCGCTGCGCGCGGGCTTGCCGGCGGGCTTCTTGCCTGCCTTTTTGCTGGACATTTCTGTGAGAGGTGCGGGTTAGCGACGCTTCGACTTGTCGAAAGTGAGGAGCGCGGCCACGAAGCCAAGCTCTTCCATTTGAGAAAGAGGGTAGGGAATGAAGAAGTGTTGAGATACGTACTGAATTATTTCCTCGCTGTGGTGACGGGAGCGGAGGTGTCGGTGGGCGTATGGTGTTGAAGTTCGCGAGTCGACGATTTTCGTGTGGGTTGTGAAGTTCGCGCTAATATTTAGCCGAGCGCACAGGCCACAAAGTTCACGTGAGTTGCCAAGAGCGCGCATTGACGGGATGGAAGAGGTATTCATGATGTCCATTCCTTGGGTATATATATACGTAAAAATGCCTATCATGAATGAATGCACTTAATTCAATGCCTTCCATGCCCTTTCTTCCTTGTCAATCCAGTTTTGACACCTGAAGTTCTCTGCCATCCCAAGTCCCAGACTGCTATCGGTGTCCCGGCAGCTGGATCCCATCATCATCCTCCCCTTCCCCTTCATCATCGTCGTCCTCTTCTTCCTCATCGATACTCTCATCGCTCGAACTCTCCTCATCTTCATCCTCTTCGCCCCCAGAAAGAAACCTATCTACCCTTCCACCATCTTCGCCCCAAAACTGCAAACCATCGGAATCATGTTCGCCCTCGAGATCCAGCGCAGGAATTTGATCAATCGACGGATTGAGATAATTCCTCAGAGGTGATATAGACTGATGAAAACGTTCCAGAACGTATTGCGGAAGCGAGGGCTCCCTGACGGTTGTGCCGTCTGTGGCGCGGCGCTCCCGATGATCGTCGCCGAGGTCTATGATGGGGACGTCCTCGTTGCGGACTTCGCCGGTGGGATTAAGGTAGTGATCGAATGATCTTCGGACACGATCCACCAGCTCGTAGGGGTCTGGCATCTGTGGGAAGGGGGGTAGTTGAGGCATACCTGGAAATTGGGGTATACCGGGTAGCTGTGGCATCTGTGGCATCTGCGGCATCTGAGGGAATTGAGGCATCTGCGGCATCTGGAACGGGAACGAGGGCAGCTGCCCTGGAAGCCATGTCTGCTCGGGTTCGTCGGGTTGGAAGTAGTATCGCGGTGATCGCAGAGGTTGAGGAGCTGGTGAGCTTACGCTGACGGGTGATCTTGAGCCCGCATTGAGAGCGGCATCGGCATCGAGGAGCGCGTTGGCTGTCTCCTCGCTTTCGGGGCCATTCAGAATCCGGAGCTCGTTTGTGTTGTAGGACTCGCATGTGTTGCACTTGTTTCCAAGCCAATGGTACTTGACCGAGGACTTTGCGGAGCAGTCGTTGCACTGGATAACGGCCCGTGTATCGGCGAATTGATCCGGCATTGGCTGCGTCTCAATCGCCTGGGTCAGCTTTTGCCATTGCAGCTCCATGTTCACCGCGCTCTTCTTGCATGTGGGACATTTGTACGCCGTCTCCATGTACTGGTTATAGCATTCCTTGTGCAGATAGTGCCCACAGGGCATGGAGACCACGGCTGTCGAGGACGTGAAGAGGTATTCACCGCAGATGGGGCAATCGCAGTCAGTGGCGCGCTCAATACACTTGTGCGATTTGGCATGGGCGATGGATATGCACACATTGCAGTTCTGGCAGTGCGTTAGCAACCGGTGATCGATTGAGGCGACGAGAATTACCTTGCAATGCTCATAGTCCTTCCCCAGACCCTCGCCTCGTCTGCATATGCCACAGTCGACACAGTGATAGATCTTCTTTTTGTTGTTGTTGTCCCAGAGCTTGCACACGGCGCAATAATAGCAAGCACTCTGTGCCCCGCACTGAATGCAGTATTCACCCGCTTTTTGAGGTGTCCCGCATAACATACAGAGCATGTTCTGCGTCTTCACCCGATTCAGGTTGTGGTCCTCGACCGCATCATGGCAATTCCGGCAAGTATACCATCGCCGACAGTCGTAGCATTGCACCTTGACGTTGCGCTTGTAGTGTTGGCATCCCAGCACGGTCTCTTCTTCAAAAACATCCAGGTCGTCCTCGTCGCCCAAGGGCTCGACATGGTGGGTACGATATGTCGGGTCCCTGTCTCCAGGCCGCAAATTGTAGGGATTTTCGGGGTCGATGTCGGAGGCAGCCGAGACGGGGGACGACAGCAGGGCATCGGAGAAGACGGACTGGCCTGACGTAGGCGTGAAGGGGCGGTCGTGGGAGATGAAGCTGCTGGGCGAGGTGGGGCGCAGGAAGTTGTACCGCTCCGTCATTAGCCCATGCATCATCCGCGCTTTCTCGTGGTCGTCGAGGTTCAGGTCCCGGATCTGGTGGAAGCGGGCCCGTAGGTGACGCATCCCATCGTCTGCGGGCAGAGACTCCGACATGGTGGGCGCATTCTGTCTCGCAGCCGTGGACTCGAGGGGGTCGATGGTCAGAGGGCCGGGGCTGGCGGGTGTAGCGGAGGGCGACGCGTGGAGATGGAGCTGTCGAAATTGTGACTCCAGCGTGCGCGACGGGTTGGAGGACATGGATGCGACAGCGGGGATGTGATCAATGGGTTCGCTCGGTGGAGATGGCCGAGGCGATAAGCTCAAAGAGGCATGCACTGTGCCATCATAGCCTCCCTCTTCCTCCACCACAGCAGACGTCGGACGGCGAATGGGTGTCGAGTAGCGTCGCAGTCGCTCGACCAGCGCCCCGGGCTGCTCGTCGCCCGCCACCTGGGGAACATGCTCGTCGTGCGCTGCTCTTGGAGTGCCTCCCTCGCGAGGGGCATCCTGTGCAGCAGGAGAGGAGCGGAGATTGGCATGTGACAGCGCTGACCCGCCATGCTCGCCCTCCTCTGCAGCGGGCGGCACCGCGCCGGAGAAGCGACGCGCTTGGCGGACTACGGGGTCGACGATGAACGAGGAGAAGAGACTCATGAGGACATCTTGTGAGAAGAATCGGTGTGGGGGAGTGCCAGAGTCTCGTGGCCAAAATCTGGGAGAGGCCCCGGTGCCTTCTGTCACCTGCCAACCTGCCAACTCCCGGCTGCTCCTCCAGCGCCACGACAAAGTATTAGCCACTCGGGAATGTCACGGTCGCCGCGGCCACCGACTTTTCCTAAATCTACATACTATCCTACTAGAATCGTTGCCCGAGGTGGCTTTGGCATGGCTTCTTCGCAAGCGCTGCCGGTACTGGCGAGGGCTCACCGACACTCGTCCGTCATGGCGTGAACGTTACACGACCTCCCAATCCCAGACTCCATGGCATTGGGCAACAGAAGGCGCACGGAGCATGACTGAGTAGGCCACATCGTGACTTCTTGTAAATCTTCTGCTTTCTCTCATGCACAATGGCTAACTAAGATTATACAAGACGCCGCATGTCTGCACACCGGCGTCGCTTCCTTTTATCTTCCCGCAAGGGGACCTTCTTTTGGCTCCAGGTGATGCGCCCATCACTAGCTCCCAATCTCCGACTCCATTACTCCTGCGCACCTATCTGGATGCGAACCATGTGTAAAGAGAGAAAGGGTATTGACCACAGCCCCAAACCGTGCAAATGCTCCAAGACGTGCGAAATAACTGAAGTCGCTAGAGTGGTATCTGAACAAGCAAAGGAAGAAATCGAGCGTTGGCTTCGTGAGACCGAGATCAAGACATGGTGGAAAAGGGAAAAAAAAAAAAAAAAAAAAAAAATTACAAAAAAAAAAAAAAATTAANAAATATNANTAAAAAAANACAAATAAAAATTATATATGAATAAAAAA
>JAFHBV010000398.1:0-34837 GCA_019022785.1 Pseudomonodictys pantanalensis | reverse complement strand
CCCCCCCCCACCCCCCCCCCCCCCCCCCCCCCCCCCCCCCCCCCCCCCCCCNCCCCCCCCCCCCCCCCCCCCCCCCCCCCCCNCGCTCATATCTTCGCAGGCTGCTGCNCGCAAAAACAGACTCGATTACAGTTGATAGTTAGTAATGGAAATGGCGATGAGGAATTGAAGGTTGAAATTACCAGCCAGATCCCTCGCTTGAGCAGTTCGCTCATAGTTCCGTATCCGTTGCAGCGCCTGATGCAGCAGTGTAGCTTGATGGATTGGTATCAAGAATCTTGGTGGTTGGTGATAGAGGATTGAAATGCTATCTACAAGTCACATGCAAATGTTGTCGCCTGTTTGAAGGTAAAGGCGCTGAGAGCAATATAAACCGTCGGACGGCGATTGGAGCCCTTTATTCTCGGCACATGACAGGGATGAAAGCTTCATTTGGTGTCCAGATCAGGAAGCAACGGCACTAGGGTGCACCGAACAGTATTGGTTCTGCCGTGGCGAAAGCGAGTATTGCACTCCTTGGGGTTCCGCCTCCGAGCTTTTTCGCCTCTACAACTTCTCGGATCCGTCTAGTACACCCAGTGAGGATGAGGCGGCGGACATCCTGACATTCTCCCAGATAGTTCCAAGCGCGTACTTTATGCGAAATTATCTCTCGCTCAGAGTCGCATTACTTCCATCCTAAGGTAGACAATTCCCACTTGTCTCCAGGCGAATTTTTCGGGAACCCGAGAGCTGGGTACCGCAACTCGAGATCTGGTTGACGAAGGCGATACTGAACGTGATTCTGTGGATCAGACACGGTATAAAGGTACCTCTGGAGCCGTACAGCCAAAGTTATCCAAAGACTGGAAACGCAAGCACAAAAATCCTATTACAACATCTTGGATACACGAACATCAATTGGATTGACTCTTGATGTATTATTGGAACCCTCGTCTATATCAGCACCGTGAGCTACGCCTTAGAGAAGATCCATCGCCTTTCGTCCAGACTCTCTGGATCATGCCGGCGTTACCGATGGTTTCTGAAACCGAGTTTTCTGCTGCCTAACTCGAGAAGGCGAATTGGAAGGAATGATGCTGCATGGAACAATGTCACCCTGGACGACCTTATCCCAACAGTGGCTGAGGAACTTACTGCGGATCAGGATGATATCGACGGCGTCCTCGGAGGAGGAGCACGAGCTCAAACGGTGTACTAGGCCCCGGCGGCTATCTTCGCCTGCTGCCACCCTTACCACTTTGCCCTGTTACATCCGAATGCGAATCTCCAATGTTGCCGTCTTGATGCCCGAAATTTGCGAAGTGTGATCAGTAAAGGGCCGCTCTGATGCTAGAGATTGAGTCTGAGTTAAAGACCACTGATACCGGCTCCACTTGATATATATGATGGGGAGATAAATTCAAAATTGCCCAAAGACGTGTGTTGATCACAATGTGGGAGAAAAATGAGGGTGTTTGCAGGGTGCTGCTGCCTGGAATATGGGGCACAGTGGGTGACGAAACGGGTAGTGGTTGCGCGACTGCTAGCGCGCTGGGCATTACTAGGCAGCCGCCACGGACAGCGGATAATTGCTCATATCGCTACATAAATACTGCTCGATAAGCCACTCAGTTCCCGGAAAACATTCTCTACAAATCCTCACTTTCTCGCACCGACATCCCGAACACACAACATGGCCCAACTCGACATGGACTTGACCGGCACCGGCATCGTCATTCTTGCCCCCGAACGCGCAATCTTAGTCCTTTCAGTGCAGTCTCAAGAGCTAAGCAAGCCAATGGATGCCATCGCCAACGTTACGGCAACTGCGAAAGTGGTGCGAGACTACCTTGCCCCACACTGCCCTCAGGACGAAGTGACTGGCGCCATTGCAGAGGACGCCGCGATATCGCACTACTCCACAAGCACGCTTGAGACCAATAACATCAAGCGCGAACGCGGCAAGAAGGACAACGGCGACATCAAATACGAGACCCTCTTCTACGCGCGCGCAGAATTTCACATCAAGTTCGCGCATTTTGGTGTCCTCAACACGGTCGCAACGCAGCTCTCCGCCTTGGAGAATATCAAAGTTCAGCGCGTCGAGTGGAAGTTAACCGACGATACGTTCGACAGCATCAAGAGCGGCGCACGCAAAGGAGCTGCAGAGGATGCGTTGCAACGGGCATACGACTACGCCGAAATGTTTGCAGGAGTGCCAACTGAAGACTTGAAGCGCAGGGTTAGGGCCGTACATGTCCGCGAGAGCAGCTACTACAACACGAGTACTAGGCCGCAGTTACATCGAAGCAAGGGGTCCCGTGGTATGCGGTCGGACAGTGCAGACTTCCAATTCATGCCAGAGGATGTGAGGTTGGAGGTGAAGGTGGATGCGAAGTTCGTGGTGCTGCCTAAATAGACAGGGTGTCAGCGGCTCTCGCACGGATGTCTCGTGCGAAGCTTGGAACACGGTCATTACGCATAGTTAGTGGACACTCTAGACACCCTTTACCGGTCAACTCTAAATATCATATAAAACGGTATAGAGATTTTGTGGTTCTTCGAGGCTATGGTGCTTCGCACTCGACATTCTAAATTTTCAATTTATGATCTCTGATCAATTTTCTCTCAAATTCTACAGCCCATGAGCGGTGCAGCATCGCCCCTCACGCACTTGAATCCCATGCTTTGCAACATCTTCATCTGCTCGCGAACGAGCTCCCCAAAGCCCCAGTTTTGGCATTGGAGGATGAAGACCGTGAATTTGACTGTGGATTAGCGACGCCACAAGACTCCTAGAAGACCACATAACCGCTTCACCACGCCCCTACCAAATCCAACGGGCAAATGTATGACAGTGACCACCCAAGCCAATGCAATTATCTCTAGTACGCGCAGTATAATGCTGATCCGCTTGTCGCTATTGACTTCTCGCCTCACCTGGGCTTCCAGCTGCTGAAGTATTTCAGCATGGGATGGTTGGTTTTGGTGGACGGAAAGAGCGATCGGACTCGAAGATTGAATAGGTGAATGTTTGCCTGAACGTCCAGCATAGTGACGGGTCTTTTCCTCCTCTACAATGCGGTCGAATGTTGCTTCGCGAATGTTGCATTGATCGGCACCGTCGAGAAAGGCTTTCGTCAACATGCGGAAGACTCCCTCGTTGGAACGGCGGGGCGGTGGTAGGTCATTCGGCTGAGGGGTCGGTGATGGTAGTTCTGAAGCCAACGATGCCCGAGATGAGAGTGACAAAGGCTGTGAGGCAACAAGAGCTAGAGAGGAGGAAGATGGCGATAGTGGCGTACGCGGGTAGTTGATATGGTCCGTAGGCATTTTGATTAGCAGGCGGCTTGGTTGCATATCGGCTTCCCGGAGTTTGCGTTGACGAATGGGACTCTGGCGCAGTATCGATGCTCGTGATTTTGCTTCCTTTTATGAAAATTACCGCCTGCTTTAACTTGCGACATTGTAAATGTACATTTGGTAGTACGTTTCCTGACAATGGCCGTGCCTTCGCTTGGCGGACATTGCGTGAAAGCTCAGCGCCAGATCTGAAATGCCCTCACTGCCGTGTCTCATCCGATTCCCTTGGAGGCGTTTACATGTGAAGCCGTACCTCCTACTCAATTCACCGCAGTCATGGAAAGCTTAGCTCAGCTTTTGCCTCTTGTTTGATACCGGCATAGGGTTCCCCTTCCCTTGTTCGAACAACTTGCCCAGACCCGGAATGGCCAACTTGATATGCTTGAGGCGAGGCCCTACAGCATAGTCCTCGAGATTGTGTACGAAGGTACGCCAGTTTGCCACTTCATGTTCCTTGCGGACGTTGAAGCTCTCAAAGAGCTCCATACAGAAAGTCTTCCTCGCTTTATCGAACCAATGAACAAATACCATGAGCGAGTTATTGTCGTTGACCGCAGAGAAGTGGCAGCATCGGACAAATTCCCAATGCTTAGGGAGATCATCAGTAGCGGGTGCTAGAGGCTGTGTTTCGCCGGCGTCCTTCCAGAACTCCATCAGGTAGTTGACGAGAACGGCACCATCGCGTGCGCATTGCTGTATGCCTTCGGTTAAAGTACCCTTCTTCTGTTGTGATTCCCACTGAACAGTCAGGAAGGCGAAGAAGACCTCGGCAGATGGGGAGAATCTGGCAAGCATTAGCGAAGTCATATAACGACACACTTTGGCTTACAAATTCAAAATATCCTCTTCCTCGGTAGTGAAGGGATACTCCCTCCAGGATTTATTCCCATGAAGGCAGGGCGCATAGCCTATAGTATGGTCGGGCCGCGCTTGCTCGAATTTGATATTCCTTGCCTCGACGATTTTCTTGTTGGCGGGCAGCGGGTCCGGGTTGAAGTGTGTGCTCAGATTGGTGTTCTTAGTCCGCTTGACGAACTTGTGACCGCCCTTGTCCCCCGAATTCAGGAATAGAGTATCCATCATGACTTCTTGAGCGTTCGGCTCGCTTTCGTGAAACACGGAGCGTGCCATGTCGGCAACTTTCTTCGCATTTGGCGACGGATTTGGGCGCTGGGAGTGCAACCAGTCTCTGAATTGGTCAAGTTCATGTGGAAGAGCCGTTCCTTCTTCCCATTCGACATTGAAGTACCTGAGCTGATTCCGATCCGCCATTCGACTGTTATGGCTCTCTTCTGAAGTTGTAGAGCAGCTGGATTCCTCGGAGGTATCGCTAGACGTGTCGCACTCCTCGTCTTCGTTCTCGAGGAACTCTTGGTCTGAGTCGAGCTGAGTATCTTCTGCGGGCGTCTCTGATCGACTGGAGGCGGAGAGTGTGTCACTCGCCGTGTCTCGCTCCTTGTACTCGCACTCGAGCGACTCTTCGTTGGATTGAGCCCGAGGGTCTTGTGCGGGCGTATCTGGACGACTGGAGACGGGGAGGTTGTCGTGCTGGCTGTCTGAGTCGCCGTTTGTGTCCTCACACTGCGCTTGCTGAATTACGACCCACTCAGAGACCAGGTCAGAGCGGTGTGAGTCGGCGTTTGCGGTGGTGTCGGAGGTGGATCCAAGACCATGGGCGGATGGGAGGGAGTCTTCACCGTCGTCTCGCGGGCGCTTTGGTGACATTGTCGCTCTCCACGAGGTGGGAGGTGAGAGGTCGAGGTAGGCGAGAAAGGTTTGCCAACTGGGCGACTCGGGTGCCTGGCGATTCGTGTGAGTCGATTGTCGAGGCGGGGTTGAGGGAGCTCAAACGAAATCGCGCCAAGCCTCAGGCGAGCAAACGCGTCCTCACGTGGGGAAAGAGCAAGTGCTCAGGGCTGCGGTCACAAGTGCAGGAACTCGCATATTCATTTCATCATCTATACTATACAAGAGAGGCACAAATCGCATGCGCAACGGGAAATGCCACTCCTATCGTCACTATAGTCCCAGCCTCAACTCTCTGCTTTTTCGTAGGGCTATCGATTATCTTCCCTCCTCTGTATCTTCCCAGATCCGGGGGATTGGCTGTACCAAAAGCCTTAGCAGGACTCCTAGGCTGCTCCTTGTTCGGCCCCTCGCCCATTCTGATGCGATTTGAAAAGGGAGACACTAGGGAGCCCGGACCAAAAACTTCGTGAGCTCTCCGCTTTCGGCCCTTGTAAGGACCGTCATCGGTACGCGTGCACTTCGAGGAGGAGATGAGAGCATGGAGACCTGCTTTCCGCTTCGTGCCATGGAATGTATCCTCATCATGGCTACCTCCTGTGGCGCTGGAAGATTGAGACGCCGCTCCAGGCTTGCGAGGTGAAGGAGGCGACTGGGCGGGAGCTACTTTTACCCTGAAGCCTGGCGTCTTGCCTGCCACACCACTCTCTGTTCGGGGACTCGCTAGTGATTCGAATGAACGGAGCTTGCCACTCGCACTGGCTGCGACCGGCGATCCGGCATAGGAAAGGCAATACTTTTCATGCGCCTCTAAGACAAGGTCCTGGTACTGGCGCTCTACTTCCCGAGCTGAGAGCGGATCCTTCCAGAGACGCTGGAGATCGCTATTTTCTTTGTCTGGGACAAATTCGTTATCTCGCTGGGGGTGGAGACGGGTTTGGCTGGCCTTTTCCAAAGTAGTCTCGCTGTTTCGTAGAAGGTTACTACGGTCTTGACCCCGGCTTTCGAAACGGTCGACGAAGTTGTCTCCACGAATACTCTCCCCGCTGTCTTCGGACATCGTGACATCACGGGAGTATGCTTCCCGTTGTTCGATCACATCGACGCCAGGCTTCCTCGCCGAGCTCCACGTATTCCCCATTGCAAAGACTCTTCGTGTCCGAGGGACGCTCAGCCCTGGTTTCGAATCAGAGGTGAGAAGCGAGCAGCATCAGAGAGCGGAAGGATTGAAGTGTGTGGAAAGTTGGACACTTGTTCACTAACAACTACCGCTTGGCTGCGCGAGTGACTTACGAGTGAGCAAATCTCAAACTCAATCAAATACTACTCCGCCGCGGTGCCACGGCGTTTGAATGGTCAGCAAAGCACAATTGATGACGACGACAGCAGCGGCAATGGCGGCGATTCAGAGACGCCAGAGCTGAGTGGGACAGATTGTCTGCACTCTCCATGATTATGTCTTACTTCGGCTAAGATGATGCCAGGCCGTTCAATTGAACAGATGCCAGGATATTCACAGATGCTAAGCCGTTTACACTGGTCGTTCGTTTGAACATTCGCTCAGCGAAGCACGATACCGATATCTGGGCTACGAGACCAACGGGGCCGGGATCAATCTGATCTCAGGATCATATGAGCACACCTTTATCCCTGCAATATGAGTGTCGTGCACCGTACGTACCGTGCATGTCTCGACTCAGAGGGAAGAAACCATAACGATTAAAATTTTGTGCTTTTCGTGTCACGTCGCACACTATCTCAAATGAGTAACTCAGCAAAGCACGATCAATATCCAAGGGAACGGACTGAAAGTCTGGCTTAGTGTTCATCTTGGACGGCATGCACTTGATCAAGTACACTTCTAAACCTGCAATGTGAGTACCCTGTCTCGACCCAGAAGCAAGAAAACGTGGCTTTTGCTTTTCGTAGGGGTTTTTTTTGTGTCGCGTAGCACAGATTGAGTGAATCACAAACCCAATTCAGCTAGCTCGCTCGATCGCCAACTTTCAATCTGATCTCAGATTGCATAAACTCAATCAAGCATACCTGTACTCCTGCGTGCATGCCTCAAGGTGAGTGCCGCGCATCATACAGTATCCTGCATGGCTTCGACCTAGAATAAAGAGAACATAGCCGAGGCTTTCTTTCCGCGGTCTTGCTTGTGTCACGCAGCACGGGACCTTAAATGAGTAGCTCAAAGATCGACTCGGCTTGCCTGCTCACTGAGAATCATTGTAAGACACGTTAATCGAAGGGGTCCCGGAAAAAAGAAGACATAGCTCTTTCTTTCTGGAGTTTTCCTTGTGGCACATAGCACACAGCCTCAATAGAGAAACTCAAAAGCTGACTCGGCTTGCTCGCTCAGTTATCGTGCATTCTACGAGGACGCGAAGCGAGGAAATGGATTGAGTGAGACGGTGGCGTAAGTGAGAAAGTGGATTGAGCGAGGAGTGAACGAAGTGGATTGCGCGAGGATTGAATGGGGACGTGGATTGAGTGAGGATTAAACGGGGAAGTGGATTGAGACAATATATCGTCCTATCAAGAAATAATGACGGCTAGACACGGGAACTCTCGTTCGTGGCGACGCGCTGTCCTGTGCGCGACGCTGTGAGAAGCCAGGGTTCATCCAGCATGGACTGAAACGATTCAGTCTGTCGGAGTCCAATTGGAGAAACCGCTTTCGTCTGCAGTACCTCCGCAGTCAATCTTCATCCGCATCCATGTCCTATAACTCCGTACCAGTAAAGGCCAACCCGTTTCCAAATTTGAAACTGATATACATGTTCGGCATCCCGAACTTGCCAGTATGTATTAGAAGCGAGATGAGAGATTCTCAAAGGGCTGCAAGGTCGGAGGGTACGGCATTCCCGTCGTAGGGACGGTTCATCGGTGTCTGTCACTACTACTCTGCGCTTCTTTGGCTATCTGTACGTATGAACCCTATATCATGCAATCTAGCTATTGGCCTTCGGAAAGGCGGGACAAAAGAAGTTGGTGACGAAATGGGCGTGGAGGGTGGCTTTCATGTGTGAAGGACTGGGGCTATAAGGACGGCACCCTTCAGGGAAACGGATCGTAAATCCCCTGCCCCGTACACACACCGTCTACTGCGATTCCTTCCACATGCTGCACCACCTCTCCATCAGCGCCAAACCTCACCAAATCACCCCCACTCGCCTCACTGACCACCATCGGTCTCCAACCCCTTGCCCTCAATCCCTCCACAGGATCCTCCACGAACGCGTGGATACTATCCTGCAGCGCCTCGCTGACATCTACCTCGAACTGCGTCGTTGGCGCCACGTTGTCCAAGAGGTGGTAAGTTCCAAACGTCGTTGGGATATCACTAGCATGATATGCGCCCATCCAGGGGTATTTATTCAAGTTCGGAAACGTCGCTGCGTACTGGAATCTATAGACCAGAATATCCAACTGGTTACGGAAGACGGTGGATGTGTAGGCTGGGCAGACGAAAGAGGAGACTGTGAGCGCGGTCACGGTCGCTTGATCTGGGCCTGCTGTTAAGTTCGCTGGCCAGGGAACCAGTGTCGAGAACTCGTTTGAGGCGGTGGATATCAAGTAGGGGACGCGGGCTAGCAGTCCCGCCTCCGCGCGCTCGGTATAGTTTGCAAAGATGTACTTCCCGTCGACGACAGGAGCGAAGTACAGCGCTGGCGTCTCTCCACGGTCTGTGTACTGTCCGATGAAGTTTGTGATCATGGTGAAGGGGACTTGGCGCATGCAATCCAATTCCATAGCAGCGTCGGACTCGTTGCAACCAACGTGTTGGGCGACGAAGCTGAAGTTGCTGTATACCGGCGTTTGCGGCCACGGGGAGATTAATACAGTTCCAGATTGCATGTAGAACCCCTTCGCAATCGGATTGTCGTAGTACGCAAAGGCGTAAATATCCGTCATCGCCGCGCCGGCAGACCGTCCGTACTGCGTGATTCTTTCTGGATCGCCACCGAATGCTGCGATGTTCTCATGCACCCACTCCAGCGCCGCTCGCTGGTCGAGGATCCCCAGATTTTGCCCGTCGACGGGTAGGCCCTGTGACTGGGGGAACCCGAATATGGAGACGCGATAGTTGATCGTCACGACGATAAAATCCTGCGCCCTTTCTACCCAGGAGGTGGGGAGCTGCCAAGGGATGTCGATACCGCCCATGATAAAGCCTCCGCCTGTAGCGAAAAAGAGGACTGGGAAGCCGTTTGCTGGGGATGGAGAAGTA
Source organism: Pseudomonodictys pantanalensis (assembly GCA_019022785.1). Classification (NCBI taxonomy): domain Eukaryota; kingdom Fungi; phylum Ascomycota; class Dothideomycetes; order Pleosporales; family Parabambusicolaceae; genus Pseudomonodictys; species Pseudomonodictys pantanalensis. The sequence goes on along the minus strand of JAFHBV010000398.1, from coordinate 25,509 downwards.
GGCGTCCAGACAGCTACGTATAAGCAGTCTTCAGATGTGGCTTCGCCGACGAGACCCGAGGTGTCGTTTTGGAAGCCGTTGTAGATGAGGTTGCCTCTGCTCAGGTCTCCATTGTAGAAAGAAGGTACGGAGGAAACGAATTGGGGGCATGATGGCGGAAAGCGCTTGGAGGAGTGGTGGGCGGTTGATGGTGGCAGCTTCTGCGGTGGGAGCCAGCGGAGTTGGCTGGTGGGAGGTTGCGCAAAGGGGATGGCGCGGAACTGGCGAGTCTTCGGGAATGCTGGGTCAATGAGGCCAGTGTATGTGCCTGTTGTGGTTTCAATAGTAAGGTTGGTGTCATTCAGCGCTGCATTCACGCTCAATGCAAAGAGGGTGAGGATCGCGAGCCTCATCTTGGCCATGCGGTGTCCAGTCGAGGATTCGCTGAATTGGCGCGACGTCTAAGTCGTCGGCTGCGAGTCGAATGCCTCTCTTTATATGCCATCTCCTCGGATCAGGGGCCATTGCCAGCCCTAACGCGGTTGGTTCTTCGTACGTAGTGCGGCTGCAACTACCCATCCTTTGGAAGCGAAGTAGACCCACCAACCTGCATCGAGTCTGGGTGTTCGTGCGGAAAGAACCACCATCTTGGGAGGTGTGGTCTTCGCTTTCGCCGTTCGAGGTTGTCATTGCATGGCGCTAGACCTTCCCTGGTATCTACCTCGTAGCTCGATCTCGCCAGTCTGCCCACTTGCGATTGTCACTGTCAGCCCAGCAGCGGGGGTGGCTGATATCGTGGACAATCTTGAGGTACAACCAGGCGTGTGGATGCGGACGACTCCTATCGCATGAGGTTTTGCCAAATTCTTATTTTTTGACTTACGCGATAACCGCTGAGAGATCTCGTACATGGCATGGACTACAGTCAGGTACATATGAACCAGTAAATATGATTGGCGGATGAATGGTGACTATCATAGACTCAGTGATATTTTCTTTCCCCCTTGATGATCGAAACCTACCAACGCCGCGGCTATGCAAATGTAGAACGACAGTACGCAGGAACAGCTCCCAAGATTTACCTCCGTCCCCTCCCCTGGCCTGGCATCCCACCACCACCACCCATCATCTTCATCATACTCGCCATATCCATGCCACCCATGCCACCCATACCCCCGAGAGCAGACATATCCGGCATACCGCCGCCTCCTCTACCCCCGCCACCGAGCATCTTCATCATCGCTCCGAGGTCGGGCATCCCGCCCCCACCCATGGCATTCGCACCACCCATGCTCTGCATGCGCTTCTGCATGGCGGCCATTTGCTGCGCCTTGTTTCCGCCGCCCATTGCACCCTGTGCTTTCTGCATGTTCGCCATGCCGCCCTTCATCTTCTTAGCCATGCCTGCCATCATGCGGTGTTGTGTGAGCAGTTCTTCGACTTCGCGGACCGACGTGCCTGAGCCCATCGCTACGCGCGTCATACGTGTGGGCTGGTCGACGAACATCTTGCCGTCAGACTCTAATTCCTTCTCCGTCATGCTGTCGCAAATGTAGATCATGCGCTTGAGCTTCATGCCGCCTTCTTCGTCGTCCATACCGCCCATCATGTTGCTGAGACCTGGTATCATGCCTGCCATTTTTGATAGCGGACCCATCTTCATGATGTTAGAAAGCTGGTCGCGGAGGTCTTTCACTGTAAAGACACCAGAGGCGAGGTGCTTCATGGTGTCCTTCTGGTCGAGCTTGAGCGACTGCACGTGCTCGACTAGGCCAGCGACATCTCCCATGCCGAGGAGCTTTGAGACGAAGGGTTGCGGGGCGAAACGTTCGAGGTCGAGCATGTGCTCTCCGGTACCGAGGAAGACGATGGGAGTGTGTGTCGCTGCAACGGCGGAGATGGCGCCACCGCCTGCTGCAGCACCGTCCGTTTTTGTGAGCACGATGGCTCCGAAATCTGCGGCCTCCTTGAAAGCGCGCGACTGCGCTTCCGCGGCTTGGCCGATGGTGGAATCGAGAACCATGATTGTTTGATCGGGCTGTACTGCGTCCTGAATCTGCACCATCTCATCAAACAGGTCCTTCTCCTGCCGATGCCTCCCGGACGTGTCCACAATGATGATCTCGAACCTCTCCTTCTTGAACTTGTCCACGCCTTCCCTTGCCACGATGACCGGGTCAGTCTGTGTATGGCTGCCATAGTACGGTATCTTCGCCTTCGTCGCGTTCTGCTTCAGCTGATCGAAAGCACCAGCACGGAAGGTATCAGCGCACACGAGACACGCCTTGAACCCTCGCGCCGAATACCACCTTGCCAGCTTCGTACACGTTGTTGTTTTACCAGAACCCTGCAGACCGACAAACATGATGACATTCGACTTTCCCTTTCGCGGCTTGAACGGTTCGGCGTGTGGATCTACGAGCTTGACCAGCTCATCGAAGACGGCTTTTTGGATTATGCGTTTCTTGTTCACGCCGGGCGCCAGGTGCTTGAAGTCGACGGATCGTTTTATCGAGGTTCGGAGGTTCATGACAAGTTTGACGTTGACGTCGGCTTCTACGAGGGCGTTGGAGATCTCCTTGACCATGGAATCGAAGGCCTGCGCGGGTTAGCCACAGTCATGTTGCGCTGAGGGATCGACGACGTACCTTTTCATCGAGGTTCGGCGACCTCGTAAGGTCTGAAACGGCGGCATTGATACGCCGCCCGAGATCTTGGAGAACCATGGTTGCGGTTGTGAATATGTATACGAGGGTTGTGGTGTCTTTGACAGGATTGCTGGGAGTGTGTGATGTGTGGGGAGTTTGGCAGGCGCGGGGCGGGAAATCTTGGCGTCGGTGGAATCGCGCCAAAATTGCCGATCACCACTTTTTCTGCGGGTGCTGGTAACCTTCGAACCTCGTCACACAACTTGACGAATCCAGCACATCATGCCTTCTACGACCTTGAAACGACGACGGACAGAAGAGGGGATGCGCGGAAAGGTACAGAAGAAACGGAAGAATGTCAAGCGCCAGAAATTCTACCACAGCTCGAGCGAAGGCGAAGACGAAGACGAGGATGTGGGCGGTGCCCGCGATGCGCCTGAAGAATTCACCCCCGTGGGCTTGGGAAGCAGCGACGAGGAATCGAGGCCCGCTCAGCCTGTCCAAAAGCCACAACCGAAATTCAAAGCAAAAGGCGTTCTGAAGAAGACATCAGCACCTCCAAAGCCAGCAGCCCAGGACGACGACTCGAGCGAAGACGAGGAAGACGAGGAAGGTGCGCATGAAGTGGAATTCGAGGAAGACGATTCAGAAGCATCGGAGGCATCTTCGGTATCAGAGACATCGACCAACAACCCGACTCGAAAAATCCGAAAACGCAACGACCCCGAAGCCTTCGCGACCTCCATTTCCAAAATCCTCAACACCAAATTGACCTCGCAAAAACGCTCCGAGCCCATCCTTTCCCGCTCCAAAGATGCACAGGAAACGAACAAGGCCATCGCAGACCACAAGTTGACGGACAAGGCGCGACGGCAGGTGCTGGCGGAGAAGAAGGCCGCGCTGGAGAAAGGTCGAGTGAAGGATATCCTGGGCCTAACGGATGCAAGCGTCAGCACAGCAGAGGCGACGGCCAAGGAGAAGGAGCTGCGGAGGACGGCACAGAAGGGTGTGATCAAGCTGTTCAATGCTATTCGAGCTGCGCAAATTAAGGGCGAGCAAGCGGAGCAGGAGGCTAGAGAGAAGGGTCTGGTGGGTTTGGGCAAGCGGGAGGAGAAGGTCAAGGAGATGAGCAAGCAGGGGTTCTTGGATATGATCACCGGCGGCTCGAAGAAAGAAGGCAGTGTCGAGGTGTAAACCACGGACAATACTCAGAAGTCCAGCATAGTTGCAGTAGACCATGAGGATGGAGTTGAGGATCTAAAAGTTTGCTTGAGCATGTCTCTTCCAGATCCGTTCTCTCAAATCGTTTTCACATTGGAATGAGAACATGGTGTCTAACATTTACAGTCTTTAAGTCGATGCCCGCTCTATATCGATGCACATATACAAGTACACAAAGCCTCCACAACACTGGGTTCATATCTCCAGACATGTTCATCATCTTGCCCCCTTCTCTACTTGCTTACGAAGTCACTCGCCTGCATATTCCTCGTCATACTCGGCAGCCTGACGACCAATCCATCTAGCTCCTTGGTCATCTTCACCTGGCACCCTAGACGCGACGTCTCCGTCAACCCAAAAGCCAAATCCAGCATGTCGTTCTCATCATCGCTGATTTCGCCCATCTTATCGTAGTGGTCCGATTCGACTATTACGTGGCACGTCGAGCAGGCGCATGAACCACCACACGCTCCCTCCATTTCTATATCGTTCGCTTGGGCGATGTCGAGCAGGTTATCGCCTTCTGCGACTTCGAAAGTGTGGGATTGGCCGTCTTTGTCGATGAAGGTGATTTTGAGCCTATACAGTATCAGCATGTGTTGGAGAGTGTTGATGATGAGGGCGTACTCTTCTCCGGGCTTGGGGGGATCGAGGTGTCCATGTCTTGCAATTGGCGTCGAGGAAAACTGCCGTCGGACGCCGAATGGAAGGGAAGGAGCGATGCGGGATATTGGTATTGTTGATGTTCGAGATCTCAGGTGAGCTGCCGTCGGCCCCTCCTTGCAGGCGACATCGGCGGGGTTGTGCCATCTGCAATTGCTCGACCGAGTGGCATATTGCCGTCGTATTCTCGTTGGAGCCCGCCACGCCGACCTCCAAGCCATATCTTCGCACCCCAGTGTCCGCGACACTGTACGATGAAACAGAGCGCCGCCCGCCATTGCCCCAGAGAAGAGGAAGGTAATGGAGAAAAGGTGCAGTGTGCCACTTTGCCCCGTGCCTTAGTCTGCGGAGCCACGAAAATGTCCGCCGGTGCTCCGAAATCTGCGCGACGTCAAAATTCGGTGGCCCGAGCTTCTGGTGCAGGATGTGGGACAAGGGTCCGCCATCAATCAAGAGAAGTCTTCGACCCCAGCCTCTTCACCGCACAACAACAGCACCTCCCCTATCTCTTTTGCCGCGACAATGGCGACCTCGAGCGACGCCCCGAACCCTCTACGGCCCTACTACATCCCGCCCTCGATCGGCGTCCCGCCCGACACGCCGCACAACATTTCGTCGTCGTCACCGCCTTCTCAAGCTTCGCGTAGCGCTTTCGCGGCCGCCAAAGCACGCGACCTGCTTTCCGATCTCGACTATGACTCGTACTTCCCCGACAGCTCGAATCCAGGCGTCACTGAGCATGCGAAGAGACTGCTAGATCAGGCGCTGTGGAATTACACGTCGGTGCTGCTGGCCCAGCCCTTTGAGGTCGCGAAGACGCTGCTGCAAGTGCATCAGGCGACTGGCCACACGGCGCCAGGCTTTCTCCCCAACGGCGATGGATTCAAGAGCCGGCCCAGCTCATATGCGAGTGGAAAATTCGAGGACTACCCGTCGGAAGAAGAGTCGGACGAGGATTCACCAGGTTACTTTACAAGCACGGCACCCCGCGTGGGAAGCTCGCAATTTTCACCGACGGCGGCATCGTCGAGGAGTCCTGAGAGGAGGAGGAGACATGCGCCCAGTCATTCGAGAGATTCCACGCCTACACAACCACCGCCGGGGTCGAAAAAGCTGGAGCTACGGAAGCCAGACGCAGTGCTTGAAGTCATTTCACAGTTATGGCAAAAAGAGTCGGCATGGGGCGTGTGGAAAGGCACAAATGTGACGTTCATCTACAACTTCCTTCTCAAGACGACGGAGAGCTGGACAAGGAGCCTGCTCTCTGCACTCCTCAATGTTCCCGACCCAGGCCTCATAACAGGCGGAAGTGCAATTGGCGGCCTCGATATAATAGAAAGCCCGTCGCCGCTCCTCTCCCTGGGCGTCGCAGTTGCAGCGACCGCTATTGCAGCAACCCTTCTCGCACCTCTCGATCTTATCCGAACGCGTTTGATCGTAACGCCAACATCCGCTCCCCCACGCACGATATACCCTTCGCTATCTCTCCTCCCTTCATTCTCGATACCCCCCGCCCTTGTCCCCGCGACACTCCTACACGCAACAATTCCGACCCTCGTATCAACCTCAACGCCGCTTCTCCTCCGCTCCACACTCTCCATAGACCCCATTCTCACGCCAACAATGTACTCCTTCTGTACCTTCCTCTCCTCGACAGCCGAGCTCTTCCTCCGCCTACCGCTCGAGACCGTCCTGCGAAGAGGCCAAGTTGCCGTCCTACAAGAGCACGAAAACGCGCGACTGGCGTCAGAATACCGAGACCTGCCTACGCCGATGCGTATGCCAAAGTCACCTATGTATGGCACGGAGAACGAAGATCCCTTTGTCAAGAGGTTTCAGACGATTGTGGAACCGGGCCCGTATAAAGGGATTCTGGGAACGATTTGGTTCATTGTACGGGAGGAGGGCGTGCAGTCCACAAGCCCAGCGGCCGGGGCTCCCAAAGCGCCACAGACGCCTTCCAACAATCGCACACAAGGCTTTGCAGCGAGGAACAGAGTGCGCAAGGGACAGGGTGTGCACGGTCTATGGCGAGGCTGGCGAGTGGGCTTCTGGGGACTCGTGGGTGTATGGGGTGCTGCTGCGCTTGGTGGTGGCGGTGGTGAGTTCTAGGTCGGTGGAGAGCTTGACTTATTCTTTTCTTTCAAACTCTTCTGCTTTGGTCATGATATCCGCGTAGATACTCCTCTCAGCTTTTGATGACAAACGGGGCGTTTTTGTTGAATTGGACACGGTTGACGAATGATGTAGTTGGGAGTATGATTGCGTCTTTGTAGATATATAATGGACCGCGAGGCCTGCGTAATGCATGCGCAACTAAGTCTACAACTCCCATTGTTCTCTGGTCACTCCTGGAGTCCTGAATATGCTTCGCATCAATCCGGGTTCCTTCTAAGCGGACTCAAATCGCGTCCATAGTCTTGGCAATCATTCCTCCACTCCAAATGTTTGCTTCCACTCCACTCCACTCCTCTCGCAGCAATTTGCACAGCACATAGACCCAACCGCACAAAATCACTTGTTTCTTCCGCAAAATGCAATCATGCCGGGCATGTGGCGTCGGTTCAGCCGCACGCAAGCACATCCTACCAGGCCTCCCGCACTGCACGCGATCGACGGATCGATCCGCATATTGCTCAACGCGAAAACGTGCGATTCGGCCCCCACAGCGACTTCTACGTCAGATTGGCGAGACGCGCGAAATGGCGTGCATCCAATATGCACACGGAGAGTGATGGACAGCACAAACAGGCTTGTATACGCCGTCAGTCACAAGGCTGAGACACGGCAGGTACCCTAATGCGCTTTAAATATGCTTCTGTTCGCTGCGACAAAATGCCTCGTGCTTGTTTTCTTTGCTCAGCTTTGTCGTACTTGAGCCTTGTTCACAGACAACCACAACTTTATCTGGAAAAGAACTTGCAATGGCGACCTCACGAACACCATCAGCGACACGAAGGCAGGTGCAAGAAGAGGAAGAGGGTCTGGCCAGCGTGAGGATACGGAAATGGGATGGTGAGCAACACAAGTTGGTGGACCGCTGTGTCGGAAAGAATCAGGAGGAAGTCTTGAAGGGCATTGCGAAAGAGAGGAAGAAAAAGGCGCGTAGAAAAGGGAAGACTGGGGACGAAGGGTATACGGGTGAGGTGACTTGGGTGCATGTTCCGTGTAACGATATGAGGCTCTGTGAGGTATGTTTGGCATGCCTTAAGCCCCTAGTGTCTTCTGTTACTGACTCTGCTCCTCCTTAGACAGTACTTGGCCTCTTGTGTAGCAAGACGAAAGGCCAGCTCGAGGAAGTGCTCGCTGAAGAGCGGTGGGAGGCTCAACTGCACGACGCATTGTCGGTGAGAGAAGAATCGCGCGGGATCATGACAGAGGAAGAAGATGAAGGTGGAGAGGCTGAAGAGCCTGCTGATTCCCATGCGGCTAATGCGGCCGATGCGGCTGACGCGGGGTGGAGGGAGAAGCTCGTCGCTGGGCCGTTTATGGATGCTGCTGCGTTTCATCTCGACTTCGGTGGGTGATTGTCTGCGGTAGACTTCGGATGAACGTGATCGTTAAGACTGACGCGCTTTTGCAGATGTGAAGGACGACTCTTGGACGCTGCAAAACGGGAGAGCGGATGATGCGCAAGGCTGTCATATTGGAAACACAATCCTGTTCGTACGTCTCTCCACCCGCCAATGACAGGCTTTGTCCTATGAGTTCGTGGTACTGACATCGGTAGATGCCGTACCTCCATTGGAACTTCCTTGAGGATCATAAAGATGATCTGGAAGCCCGTTATCATTTATCACTCACTGGTAATGCTCCATCGCATCACCCTCGGCGAAGTCTCGATGAAGCCGCCCACCGATATCATACGTACGCCGGGCTTGCAGAGAGGAATAACGATCAAGTTGTTACTCGATACTCCATCGAAAAGATCAATAAGAGAGGGAGTGTAACGAAAGAGCGCCGGTTGACACTTATGGTGGTAGATCAGTTGTGGCTGTGGATCTTGGACAAGGGTAAGTGGCCCAAACTTCCCACAATAGGGCTTCGCCGCTACTTTTGCTAATGATTGTGGGTATAGATACACTCGTAACTAGCTTTCCAGGAGGGTATTGCACAGACAAGCTCAAGAAATGCAATTGTCTGCATCTCGACTGCCTAGTACAAGAGCAGGTTGCAAGCAAACCGCGAGGTAGGCACCACGGCGCGCACCGCATGGCGTCGCACGTTATCTACCGAAGCTACACAATCCTCACGCACCGTACCGTCAGGAACCCCGATCTTCGATACATCGATATCTTCGAGAAAAGCATTGCTGTACAGGTAGGTCCACAATGCCACCCACCGGCTATGCTCAACTGATGGATATGGCAGAGAGCACATAGCACCGACCTCTTCCGAGACTTGGAGAAGTACCGCACTCGTCACCGTCTGTTCGATTCTCCTTTCTTCATGTCAAAGGAGACGACTAAAAAGTCCGATGACACGAGCAACCCGCACGCCCACCCAGGAGCGTTCACGCATGCACAACGTTCACGAGATGTTTTCAAGCTTGATGCCGACATGAACGCCGTCGGCAAGGTACGCGATATCGATGAAGAATTGCACATCATGCTGCACATTATCAGCCTCCAAATGAGTGCGTTGAAGAACACTAAGCATCCGCACTGGGACGAGGTTTGGGAGGCGCAGCTGACCCAATTGAAGGAGGATCTGGGGGTGTTGTCGGAGCAAGCGAAGCATATCAATGAAATGGTACGTGACGGCAAAAATTGACACGTATTCATGGCACGAAAGCTGATGTTTCCATTTAGCTATTCCAGACTTTGGCGCTCAAGCAGGCCCAACTCAGTGTGAGACAGAACCAGGTCGTTATCACGTTCACGGTCGTGACTATCATTTTCGTGAGTCACGACACTCAATCTTCATCTTCTTATCCTAATTGTACAACTACACAGCTTCCACTCGGTTTCATCACCTCCATCTTCGGTATGAATGCTACAGAGCTCAGTGACGGGTCGCCGGTCGGGCTGAGGAGGATATTCGCGCTGATGTGTTAGTTCGCCACTTGTTCCTAATATCCAAATTAATCTGTACTGACTTCATGTCACAGTTCCTATAAGTCTGTTCATCTCGGCTTTCGCTCTTGTGCTCGCTTTCGGATCTGACATCGCAGACATCTTCAAAGCGCTGAGCCGGCAACTTTGGCCCTCGAAGCATGGGCATCCATATGAGCACCGTGATCCACACGGCGCTCGCCATGGTCGCAGTGAGCCGATGGAAAGGAAAGACGGGTCAAGGAAGAGGTTTGCCTGGAGTTCAAGTAAAGAGCGGGAACAGTCCAGCGTGTGATGAAGATGGTTGTCTAATCTGGAGGCGGTGCTGCGTGCTTGGCTGATTTTGTGCTTTTGGTGCTGGATTTATGCGAGGTGTGCAAGATTGATTCTGGATTTCTGCACGGCTTATGTGCGATTCCCCACGGCATTCTTTGAGGATGTGATCTACGCTCTTCATCTGTGACGATTTGTGTCACAGTGGGCATAGTCGGTCATGTCTCGATCTAGATGGCGTATCCAAGGATGAACTAAATCCGATTCAATAGTCTATGCGATATCAATAGTCTATGCGATATCAATAGTCTATGCGATACAATTACGCGTTCTGTGATGTTGCATCAGTGATTCCTAGACAAGGTAAAGTTGAGGTGCCTCGGGCGCACTCTGATATTGCTGACAGGCAACACAGATGCGGCATAGGTGGCGTAGCGCGTCATCTTGTCACTCAGGACTCTCGCGTGCTACGCTTGACAAAACAGCGACCATTTGCGCTTCAGAGTTCTTCTCGCGCACCGTGAAGCCCTGTATCTGCGTGCGATGTCGCGCCGATCTGATCAAGTGCCGCTGCTCGTCCGTACTTCGCTGTTTACAGCATATGCCCAATTATGCAGTCAAGATGTCGACGCCTAATGTTGCCGCTACAACGACTACCTTGAAGTACGGAGTACCACAATCCTGCTGCCAAACTGTCCCCAATCATCGCCGTTTCGTCCAGATTATTCTAGCCCGATCTGGGTCTTTCATTTCATTCAGCAATGCTTTGCTTTGAGTTTCCATTGCAATCTTCAGAATGCGGCACCGGGCCTTCTCTGCTGTTTCGTCTTTCTCCAACACGGGTACTGCTCGGTAGTCGGCAAAGATCCTGGCCAACACAGCAACCAGCTCCACTTGGGAGTACTTCTTTCCCGGGCAAGCATGATTGCCGATTGCCCAAGGAATGTAGGGTCCCGCAGTGTCCGGTAGCAGAGCTTCACTCCTGAAATTTGAGTCACTGGTTGACTTTGCGACAATCCACCTTCGCGGATTCCACGTCATTGAATCGGAGCCCCAGAATACCGGATGAGTTTGCATCGAGGATAAATTGAGTTGTATGGCCTGGTTTGCGGGCAGCAGGACTTGCCGCCCCGCAATGTGCAAAGTCTTCGCTGTATCCCCTGTGGTTTTGATTATCTGGCTAACAGGGTGACACAGGCGCAAGGTCTCCAGCTACTGTCTGTTAGCAAAGGCTACCACCAAACGGAGAGGAGCAACTATACCATCACGGCCAAACAGCGCTTGAACTTGGGGAACTGATCAAATACCGACTGGTTCATCACCCCTTGTGGGGCGTAATACGCAATTTCCTCCGCTACCCAATCTTGCAAGTCGGGATTTGCAGCTAAGAAGACAATCGAAGTAGCAAGGGTCGTCGAAGTAGTGTCCATGCCGGCAATGGCATAGACGAAAAGGTTGCTGATGATCTCGTCTTCCGTGATGATGAAGCGCTGCAGGTGGTAGCCATTTGGATTGTGGGCTTTGCAAGCGCGCACGAGTGAAGCTATGAGGTTGCATCTGTGCTGTTTTCCCTGTTCAATATCTGCCTTTTCCGTCTCGATCATCGTCGTCACAAACTGACGGAACTCGTCGACAGCCAAGCCTGCTCTTTTCATGCTTTTAGGCATCCACCACCACTGCAGTCGGCGCGAACCGAAAAATAGGATTGGGATGACATTGAAGAGCATGTTGGTGAGTGACTCACGGTACGGCAATGAGGCATCCTCTTCGCTGTCACTCTTGCCGAAGCGTACTCCCGTATCATTTGCGTGAGGGGAGCCAGAGAAAAGAGTTGTTGTTAGCACGTTGAGCGTCAGGATCTTCGTATCATCTGCAGTCGTCGTTACCCCCTCTTTATTCTGGGCCCAGGTTCGAATCATTCTATCTGCTTCCTGCAGCGAGTCTTTCCACACTAGCTGGTCGACATCCGCGAAAGCCGCCATAGTCGCTCTCCGATGTTTCTGCCATTCTGAGCCGTCCGAGGTAAATACGTTTTTCTCATAGATGCTTAACATTTGCATCATCTTGAGGTCTCGGTGGAAGTCCTTTCTTCGCCGTAGAATATCTTGTGCGAGTTCCGGATTCGAGATGTAGAGTCGATTGCACCCTGGAGTCACCATCATGAATACATCGCCAAGCTCTGAATGAACCTGATATCTGTCGTTCGATGCCCATCCCAGGGCATGGAAGCGTGCAAAGCTGCCGTCGCCAAAGGGCATCCGCTTGCAGATCTGAATCACAGTATTTCCACATATCATCCATAGCGGATTCGTTGGAGTGATATAGCGTATGAGAATAGGAAGTCCCAATTGTCTGGCCTTGAGTAGATTCATGACCAGACAACAAGCAGACCATATTGTGAAATGAATAAGTATCAGCAGCAGCAGAAGTATGAGAAAAGCCATTGTCTGCACGCCAAAGATATGCAAAGGTTTCGTGAATCGGTGGTCAAAACGTGAGGGAGCAAATCTGTCTTGACTCCAGCTCTCCGTATCATTATCAGGATGATTTGGGGGTGAATACAACGTTTGTTAAGAGTTATAGCCAGGGCTCTATTTGCGGCACACTACTATCGAAATGACTCCATGAGGCGTCGGGTCTACGCAATCAAATGTGTCATCGCAAAGGCCATATCAATCGTCACCCCGGGGCGCCTAGAGCAGGGCTGGAAGGGGCCTTCGAGAGGACACGTCCGGGCTCAGCCCTAGGCAATTCCACTGCATGCAAGTCTAAAGCGCTAATAACTGGTCCGCATACGAATCCAGCGCCGTCGAGGTGCGTCTGAGTTTCATTTGGGTGGCAAGGTAAAAGCGCCTGCCCCCAGCTGCCAGTCTGCCCGCATTGTCCCAATCTGGAGGCAACCAACCTGTTTTGCCGACGTTCGCTCGTGTGATCGACCTGCAGATGATAAGCTGCGCCGCAACGGATATGAAGAGAAAGCATTGCTTTAATCTCTAGGTTTTCCGACCAATCCCACTCTTCAATAGTACCCAAGAACCGATGCAGTGAACAAGGTCATGCACGTTGGGGCCATCTTCGAACATACACTCGCAACCGCTGGGTTGACGTTTTAGCCCAGGATACTCACAGTCCGTGTTCAAGTAGGAGGAATTCATTCCCGAAAAAAAGAAATAGAATTGCATCTAGCTGCGCCTCAAGATATGCAGGCCTTGACTTTCCAGATGAACCTCGATCTATAGCGGTTCACCTCGTTTGCATGAATGGACAGGAATGTCCTAACAGGTCCCTTCAAAAACTTTCCATATCGCGTCTATCTTAAGGGACATGGTTATTGAATGATTGGGGCGTGGTTACTCTTGTGAGACCAGACACAGAGCCGCTATCATGACCTTCGGGATCCCTCGATCTTTCGCAATTTCAGCAGCCGATGGCTGGAACAACTGTGTCGGAAAAGAAAAATTATGCGACAGTCTTCTCTTCCGTGCCGGCGTCTACTCCATTTTGCTGATTCTCACTCTTCTTCTTGTCGGCATCCAAGCCATACTCCGTCTCCAAACTTTTTCGAAGGGGTACATGTTTCTCGAAGGCTACGCAAAGTGCCCCAATACATCCAACTACACTAGCCCCAATCCATATTGAACGTAAAGCAATGACGTAAACGTGGGAGACTTCCATGGCAGCCTGCTCAGGTAGGCTGGATAGAAAGTTTCGGCCAATGGACTCGTAGGCACTGCCATGAAACTGTTTGCGTACACCGGGGTCGTGGATGAGCCAGGAGTTCTTGCTGAACCGATCGTCGAAGATGATGCTTGAAAGTACGATGCCCCAGACGTAACCAAAACTTCGAAGGAACGAGAAGACGCCTGTTGCCGTTGCAGCGTCGGATTCGAGAATAGATGCCATGATCGAAGGTAGGAGTGTTGGCAGGATCAGGCCTTGACCTGCGGTGTTGACCATCTGTAGCACCGTCCAGGTGGCCGTTGGAGTAGTTGAAGTCAGAAGAGTGTTTAATGCAAGGCCGACAGTTGTGAGCACAAACCCCAAGGCATGAAGAAGCCTGTATCTTCCGAATTTTGAAAGCAAAATGCCCGAGATAGCTGCCACAGGCATAAGGCATAATAGAAATGGCAGCAGGTTGATAGCTGATACCAAGGTGGATGAACCTCGCATCTGAAAGTATACAGGCCAGAAAAAACCTGCCCATTGAATCAAGATGCTGGACAGAAAAGTCATCAGATATCCAGCTACTGACGTTCTGTTATTGAAAAGACGTAGAGGTATCGTTGGTTCGGGACACCATGAAGAGGCTTCAAAAAAAGGCATCAACATGTATCCTACAGTACCCGCAACGATAGGCACGATCGTACGCCAGCTGGACCATGATTGTGTACTACCGGCTGATATGATACCAATCATTATTGCACTGGCAGAACCAATGAAAAGGATGTTTCCGATCCAGTCGATTCGAGAGAGTGCTTTCGCCCAGCTAGGTTCGCGCTTATGACGTAGTCGGACAAAGAGCAAGCTGGCTAAGACAACGCCACAAATAGGAAGATTCATGTAGAAGATCTGTTCCGATGGGCCTAGTTAGCTAAGCGACAAAGTGTGACTTGTGTAGCAACGAACCCATCTCCAATGATTCTCAGCCAATGCACCACTTGTGATCGGTCCCACCACAGTTCCAAAGGCTATCGCCGCCAGAACAAACCCAACGTATATGCCTCTTTCTCTTAGCGGCACTAGATCACACACAATGAGCTCAGAGAGCATCATGATGCATCCAGATGCTAAACCTTGGATAGTTCTTCCACCGATGAGGGTTGCTGAGGTCTTGCTGGATCCAGCTACTGCGCTTCCTGCCGCGTACACGATAACGGAGATAACCATAGGGTTTCGTCGGCCGAATATGTTGCACATTTGGGCACAAGGTGGTTGGATTGCAGTTTGAGCCAACATGTAACTGCATGCAATCCAGATATAGCTTGCACCTGACTCGAGTTCGTTGGATATCTTCGGAAGGGAAGTGGCGATACTGCTTCCGATAGAAGCGACAAATGTCATTAGACATACTGATGCTAATGTCAACCAGAAATTCCATCTGATGGAGTGATTAGGCTTGGGTTCTTTGTTCGAATGGTGTGTATCTGGTTCCGATGGGGTGACCTTCTCACCAGCAACCATTTTTACCTGTGCCGAAAAGTCGATGATGCAAAGCAGCGTGCAGGACTTGCTCGTGGGACCAAAGGTGATGAAGAATTCGCGGTATAGTTGCCTGATCCTTACAATGATATCAGCGTCCTTTGCGGGAAGTAAAGGCGGTCTGGTGGATTGTGTGAAGATTGCTTGGATCTGGCGGCAAAACTAACCCGACGTGAAGCGTGGGGCAAAAAATGTGGTTTTGCGGCACAGTGCATCGGAGCCCTACACTCCGTGCCGAGTGATGTTACCGTTATCATGATTAATTGATCATCGGACTTCGCTGCGCATCGATGCTGTGTCATGTTGCAGTTGAAGTACGCGACCTGTGAGAACGTGGCACAGCTGCCAACAACGGTGCCGCTAGCCTGCACCACCACGGGAAGTGAAGCGGGCATCATACCCTAGCCATCTCAACAACCATTGCGATCATGTTTCATCTACCTCTGGGCAGAACGAATGACCAGTATGGATGATGACCGGCATCAGCTGAGCAGTGAATGGCCGCCGTGCCTAGCTTTAAATGCGACGAACACGCGGACGCTTTGGGAACGTAACACTCCATGTCAACCAGTCCATGCCCACGTACGTGCAACTCTGATAACTATCATGAGCTCTACCACAAACCCGACCCAGTCCTTGGACTGGCTTGCACTTATGTCAAAGTTGTCGACTTCACCATCCACGCTGTCTGAAGAGGAAAAAGCAGTTCTTCGTCAGATACCGGCAATTCCTCCCCCCCATGGCCAAGCCCCGAACTTTGTCGACCCGCCGAGTATCAAGAATGTGCAATTCGGATTCACGTCCAGCCTTCTGGTACTCATGATGATTGCGGTTGCTAACCGTGCCTACGTCAAAACATTCCTGGTGAAGAAGTACAGGTGGGATGATTGTAAGTTTAAATCACTAAGGCTCTTGGCTGAAGGGACTGATCCGCACAGTAACGCTCTTGCTCGCTGTGGTAAGTGTTTCGAGAAAGACATGTGGCGACATTCTAATCCATGACAGATTGGTACTCTGGCATATTATGCCGCGGCCGTGTGGGGTAAGTCTAGACAGCCATCTCTTGTGCGTTATGAAGCCAACCATTTCGATTTAGGAGCAGACAGAGGCAAAATGGGAACACATTTGTGGGACATTAACATTCTTGATTCAATCAGCAGTGACTTCTTGGGGGTAAGGAGCTCTTCGTGTCCCATATGCTTCGATCTTTACTAAGTCATCTAGCCCTCCTATGCACTCATAGTTTTATCGAATCCGATACTGGGCTTCCTCAAAACGACTTTTTTCATCCTATATCATCAGCTTTTCTACCAGCTGAAGTGGATGAGGATCAGCTCCTACATTGGACTTTCTCTCACGGCAAGCGCCTACTTAGGCATCAGTATTGTCATGTTTTACTACTCAACACCTCGGCCCGGAGAGACCTTCTTTACCCATGCCTCAATAATCCCTTCCAAGCTAGCAGCCCCAGTTTCGAGCGTAGGGCTTGTTTTTGACCTGGTTATTTTGGTCTTGCCAATCATCGCCATCTCTGGACTTCATACATCGCGAAAGAAGAAATTCGGCGCTATGCTAATCTTCCTGTCCGGAGGCATGTAAGTTTATCCGCAACTTATACTGCCATTTCTTATTAAGAACCATTAGGGCCTGTATATGTTCAGCCATGAGCATCTATTACCGATGGCGCCTAGACGGTACCCGTCGAGACTCCGATATCACCCACAAAATAGTTGCTGTGAACATTCTCACGTAAGTTTATTTGAGCCGGGCAGATATATTAAACTCGAGCTGACGGCACGAATAGGCTTGCGGAGATGATGATCGGCGTCATATGTGCTTGTATGCCAGCTCTGGCCTTCAGCTATCGTCATATGCCTGCCCTACAGAATGCGAAAAAGCAGCTTACTTCAAAGCTCCGGCGGTTTCAACGAACCAACGAAACAAGCATCAATGTCCAGCCCGGGCTTCAAGTCCCCGATACCCCAAGAACTCGGAAGAGTCACGACGTTTATATAAACATGGAACATTTTGATTCCATTAGCGGGACGGGCTCGAAGTCCGTTGATGAGATGCCACGCTACTCATTCGATCAGTCTCATGAGAAAGATCTCCCGGAAGAAATTGAGAGTGGGCCTGGTCTGGTGTTCATTACCACACAACACGTGTAAATAAAACGGCTACGAGCGCATATTAGGGGCCACGGTCACACGTATGAGCGTCGAGTGGTGGACAGCGCGAGATTACAATGTTTTTCTTTGTTCAGTTGATTGGCTCTGGTGTTTGTTTTAGGCCATAGACTGGCCTTGAGTCGCGTTGGTTGGCCATTTTGTGACCCCTTCAATAAGATTTTCCCACGGTTAATTCCTCTCTCACTATCTGGTTATAAATTTACCAGAACATTGTTCAATAAATGCTCATGGCTTCAATTACGCGCATTTTTACTCACAATGTGATTATTTCTTGACAAGAAACTCTTCAAAGGCGCTGGGAAATGCAATCCTAAGGTTCACTTCCTTCGGTGTAACCTAATCGGGTAGCCGGAGTTCTGACCCTCGAAACTTTGGGAACCTGCGTTTACACATGATAGAAAGCGCCTTCGGCCCGGTCCCGATGCGTTAGACTGTATAAGCAAAGCAATCACACTTCGGCCCCATAGCTCCATGTATTCGCCATCGATGGCAGGCATCCGTGTTTACGACTTGCCGTTATTAACTCGACAGTTTCCTCAACCCTGGCGCTAGTCGAAATACATCAAGTGCCTTCCTGATGGTTTCTTTCCTGCCCGTCCCTAGAACAATATAAATGTCCCCTGCCCCAACCCACAATAGAAAGAAGGCCAACAGCCTACTGCAACGTACTTTGAGTGAGTCCATGCTCTATTCATTGGGTTAACAATTTTGCTTATTCTAACCGGGATACAGAAAACCCTACCCTTCACAGACAGTACACATATCGAAACTGGTTCGACGCACGGCAACCTGGGAACCTTCCTTCGGTATGTCGTTGAACGCTTTTGAATGCCTAAAACTTACTTCCTGTACTTCAGCGATCTGCTATCGAACTTTTCCATTGGACTGAAGAAAAATAAAATGGATCTCCAGCATATTGGGGTCATGGTAGTGCCCGCTGATCCTCAAGTGATACGTGTAGCGGTGACTGCTGGGTTCACCCTGATAGCATTCCTTATCATTATCGGTTGGGTAAACCGTAAGCTGGACTTCAACTGGGTCCAAACACTGAGAAGAGAGTCATAGTGTATCGATAGGCTGGGAGGAATCCATTGCGTTGCCGTTATTGCGGTGCCCTGGGCACCGGGGCCTTGTGATACCTCGGACTCCGAGCCTTGAGCGTGCGTTGCGCACTACGTAAAATGTTCATGATGTGTGTGTCAGGCGAATTTGAGGCACAGTATCTGGTGTCGGACGTTGACCAGTGCAGTTCAACAGGGTTACTTATTGCGGCGTGGTTATCGTTGACCCTAGATGACCAAGCTAGGCCCAATTGCGTATGAAAAGTCTGCTCCTGAACTGGAATAATTAAATTGCAAAATTCCAGCTGCCCAATCTGAAAGGCATATGCCTCGGGGAGTACAATCATCCCTGGCTGTCGGATGTGCAAGGCAGAAGCGCCCCGCTCCCGCCCGTTCGGTTCCTTCTAACCGCAGGTCTTAGCTTACCGTTTGCATCGAGCGAATCGAGACACTTCTCCACCCTTTTCTGCGGCAATGCACAATAAAGACTCACTGTTAGTCGGGTACGCAAATTAAGGTGAGAGGCTGTGTGGAAGGACCCCGGCTAAGATACATGGAAGCAAGACGCTAACTGTGTGCCAACCTGCAGGCTCCTGGACTCAGAAATCAGGCAGCACCTGTCACAAGAGCCCAAATACTCGTTAATTTGCTGTACTGGCTCGAATGCCTCGCCATAGCGATCAACTCGCTCAGACGATGGCAAGTCTCCTCGGCCTTCAAGGGATCAGAGTCGAAGATGCACTGCTTGTCGTTGCTGCTTTTCTCTTGGCTCTCGCCGTGTACCGCGGCGCGGCGTTTATGTCATTCAGGATAAAGTCAGAGCACAGCAAAAATTTACCTCCATTGGCCCCACAGACATTGCCATTCCTGTCGCACACACGAATCTTCGCCTCAGGCGATAATGTACTCGCATCTGCTCTCCTGTAAGAATGCCCATGTCCATCCACGCGCTGTTTTACTGACTTTGATAATAAGGAAATGCGCCAAACATGATACGCCAATTCGGTACAGAGGCATCGGGTTCGACTTCGTCATCATTTCGGGTGCCCATCTGATTCGAAAAGCATTCCTATCATCTCACCACTTGGACTGGAACGAGAGCAGCGCTACCATGTTTGGTCGTATCTTCAACGCCCCGAAACCAGTGTGCGATGCCACAGCCGCCGATGATTCCGGGGTTGGTGCCAAACCCTATCCGAGCAGCTCTGTACCTCCAGGTCGCCGCATCATCCGCAACCAAGTGCTTTTCTTCAACGATGCATTCAGCAAGCGTAGCATGGACGAGCTGGTTCCAAGGTTTATGCGCAACCTCGAGCAAAGATGCGCGGAGCTAGATATAGGTGAGGAGTGGCTGGCGAAACCCGATCTATACATGACTCTGCGCCACATCGTCTTCCCTTGCAACATCCGATCATTCTACGGCAATAACATGCTTGATCTGAACCCGACCCTCGAACAAGACTTCAATGAGTTTGATGAAAGTGTACCGGCTCTCGCTACCGGACTACCGACGTGGATCAAAAAGCAGCCCTTCAAGGCCCGAGGCAAATGCTTAGAGGCAGTGAAGCGCTGGAGGCAGGAGGCTGTACGACAGACTAACCACGAGGCTACCGAAGATGATCAGGAGTGGCATCCAGCATGGGGCTTGGGCGCAATTCGCAGAAGAAATCAGCTATTTGACGCGACTGATGGCTTATTCGACGAGGACGCCAGAGCGGCCAGCGATCTGGCAACAATGTGGGCGTACGCTTTGACCCTGCTCTTCCCTTGACTACCTCTTACTTTGCGACTAACCTGTCCCAGATTTACCACCAACGTCGTACCAGCTACATTCTGGTTCATTTTGGAGATTCTGCGCGATGGCGATCTATTTCACCGCGTGAGGAAAGAGCTACAGACAGTCTGCCGCGCGCAAGATGGCTCGTTCAATCCGGCAGAGCTTGTTAACAACCCACTTCTGCAGTCCATCTATGCCGAAGTGCTACGTCTACACAGCGCCGCCCTCTTAACACGGACGGTCAAACATGATCATAGTGTTGATGAGTGGGAGTTGAAGATAGGCCAGACTGTTATGGTATCCAACCATGTGGAGCATCGAGCAGAATTCTGGAATGGCGGGGATGGGGATGGGAATGGGCATTCGGCAAGCGACTTCTGGGCGGAAAGGTTTCTTACTGCGGACGAGGGCGATGGCAAGGCAAGGTTCTCGCTTGATGGGAAGCAGGGGCGCTGGATACCGTATGGTATTGGCGAGCATATGTGCCCGGGACGCCACTTTGCTAAGTATGAGATGTTGCTGACTTTTGCGATATTAGTGGATAGATTTGATGTTGAGATCTTGGGGCAGATGCCGCAAGACGATCTTGGGAGGTATGGGTTTGGAGCTCTGCTGCCGAAGGGGGGTGTTGAGTTTCGGATTAGGAAGAGGACGGCGTGAGGAAGTCTAGACTTGGCGGTGTGTTTGAGGTGTGGTTTGAAGGATTTTAATGGGAGGCTAGCATGGGAGAGATAGGAGAGAATCACCTGAAAACCGACTGTGGAATTTCAGAGGACAAAACTTGGAAAAGGTAGCTCTCCTCATATCCACTTAACAGCCTCGCTCCTCGGCAGCCCAATCATCGCGTCCTCCGCTTTCCCATGCTCGACCTCTTTCAGCACGCCTGCCTGTTGTAAGATGTGTAGTGTCTTACCCACGACTTCTTTATCCACACCTCGTACATCATGCGCGAACCGCACTGTCTTCAGCCATTCCCGCGCATCCTCTTCTGAGTAATCCAGTTTCGTGCTGATGTACCGCACTGCCTCTTCTTGGTTCTCCTCAAAGTGCTTGATCCCCTTATTAATCTTCACCAACGCGTCCTCTAGCTCTTCCTTCAACGCCGGATGTGAAGCCTTGGACGCCTGTGACCAATTGCTCGGATACAAGAGTTGATTCGCCGCCACAATCTTCCAGCTCGACCAGGGCGTATAAATCTCACCGATCTTCTTGATCTCGCCGTTATCATAGTACCGTTTCGACGTGAAGTGCTCCCACATGAAGAAGTCCACAGTCCCCTTATTGACGCCCTCCCTCAGGTTCAAAAATGTGTTCAGCGGCTCTACTGGGAACGGTGGTCCCGAGGCCTGTGGATCCAGCCATCCTTCTCGGTCCGCAAGCACGAAGCTCATGACGTAGCTTCCACTGCCTATCCTCGACACGCCCACTTTCTTGCCTTTGAGGTCAGCCTCGCTCTTCAGCTCGTCCCGTCGCGCGCCGGTGGATATTGCCCAACATAGCGGTGTCTCGACATATGTGCCTACGAGCTTGAAGCCCGCGTCTGTCTTCGCCTCTTGTGCCTTGCCCAGGGCCGCTATCCAGCCTTCTGTCAAGCCGATGCCGACATCGATTTCGCCGGACCGGAGAGAGGTGACCATGTGGCCGGTGCCTGAGGGGAAGGGGAGGAGGGTCGCGGAGAGGTCGTGGTGCTTCTTTGCGAATTCGAGGGGGGTGGAGAAGTGCTCTGTCTGTGATTAGTCGGCTGATGCGTGCGATTGAGAGGATTAGTGAGTACCTGGCACAAAACCTATTCGCAACGAGGACATTGACGCGCGGCCTGTGGAAAATGTTCTGCAATTGGGGAGGGAGGGCGCAGAGCGCCATATTCGCAGTGCTCGCGACATGGTTCGATGGTGGGACGGTCTTGGAGCGCGTGGCAGTAGCGGTGGGAACCGTTGGCATGCGAGAGGGAAGTGTACCGTGCAGCAACGCGGGAGAAAATATGTACAAGAAAATGGCGCCGCAATTGCCAAAGGAGTTGTTGCTGAGTTCCGATGCTGGGTTGGGGTTCCGACCTACATCATTGAGGCTTGGACTAGCTCGCGTGTCAGCCACGAGGTGGCGTGCGTGGCGTTCGGAACTGTTCCGACGACGTCCGACCTATATCGCCAGCCGCTAGCATTATCGCGAATTTTCCATCGCGCCATCACTTCATCATTCCTTTCGTGTACATATTCTCGTGATCTTATTTCCCTTATGTCGTGATACCCATGGATTGTTTATAAAAGGCACATAGTCTAGACATACGCTGCTTGCGTCCCGCCCTTAGTACACACGACCGTCGCTACTACCGATCGAATAGACCGATGGCCGCTGACATGATAGCGATAAGAGCCAAAAGCATTGCTATAGTAGGCGCTGGACCTTCAGGCCTCATAGCAGCCAAGTATGTCGGGCGTCTGAGTGAAGGCTAGCCATGACTGACAGGGACCAGATACTTCCGCGCGGAGAAAGCCTTCGATAAGATCGCCGTATTTGAACAGCGGCACAGATCCGGCGGAATATGGAATTACACCCCCAATCTCAAGGATGAAGATATATTCAAGGTCCCGCAACTAGATCCCCGAGGAAAGAACCAGGACCCGATATGGGAATCAACTGACTCCGCCAAGGAGGGGCCTTCCTTCCTTTCCCCCATTTACGACCGGCTAGAAACCAACATTCCGCGAGGCTTGATGGGCTTTCAGGACCTTGACTGGCCAAGCGATAGCCAGCTGTTCCCCAAGCACGGGACTGTGCTCGAGTACATCCAAGAATACAGCAAAGACGTGGAAGACCTGATCCACTACGAAACGCAAGTCACGAATGTTGAACCCGCAGACACCTCGATGGTCGACAATTGGAAGGTCCGCACCCGTAACTTGCGCACCAGTTCAGAGGATGAGGAAGTATACGACGCGGTTATCGTGGCAAACGGTCACTTCGTCGTGCCTTACGTACCGGATATCCCAGGAATAAAGGAATGGAATGCCGAGCACCCTGGACGGATATCACATTCAAAGTATTTCCGCCGCCCTGAAGACTTCGCTGGCAAGAAAGTCATCGTGGTTGGGAACTCCGCCTCAGGCCTCGATATCAGCAGCCAAATCGCAGCCTATGCGCAGTGTCCAATCCTGTGGTCTATCCAGTCACCATGCGGGCTCAAGCCAGCGGCCGACGCGCGGAAACTCGAGCTGTCCCCGATCGCGAGGTTCGTGCCCAAGACACGAGGTGTGGTGTTTGAGGATGGGCAAGAAGAGCAGGACATCGACGCTGTCGTTTTCGCAACGGGGTACTTCTATAGTTTGCCATTCCTGGAGAACGTGCGACCCACGCTGATCGAGGATGGCTCACATGTCCAGCACACGTACCAGCACCTCTTCTACTCCCCGCGGCCTACGCTATCTTTTCTCGCGCTCCCACAGCGCGTCATACCTTTTCCAATCGCCGAAGCGCAGGCTGCGGTCCTTGCGCGCGTATACGCAGGCCGTCTGTCCCTTCCGCCTCTAGTTGAGATGGAAAAGTGGGAGCAGTCTGTCATCGAGGAGCGTGGTGCGGGGCGTAACTTCCACCTTCTCCCCTTCCCAAAGGATGGTAATTACATCAATGAGATGTCGAGCTGGGCATTGAGCGCGGTGCCGAAAGAGGGCTTAGGGAACGAAGGGAAGGGCAAGGTACCGCCACGATGGGGCGAGTGGGAGTTCTGGTGTCGAGAGAACTTTCCAGCTATTCGGTCTGCGTTTGGGGCGCTCGGCGAGAAGAGAGCGGACGTGCGGACGTTGGAGGAGGTTGGTTTCAGTTACGAAGATTAGTTGTGCGGCGGTGCAAATGTCGGTAGGTGTGTCATGGCAACGCCGCTTTCGCAGTTATCGGTGGCCTCGCAAGGTGCCACGTGCAAGGGAGATGATCACTTTTTTTTTGTCTGAGACAGCTTTTTCCATCGCAACATCTTCGTCGCTGACACCTCACGAAGCTGTTCCCACACGAGATATTCATCATGCATGGCGATTCCAACATGGTGGCGTACTGGCAGATGCCTATCTTCGAGTTTACTACCGCACCGAAGTCGCTCACCAATGGCGAAAAGGAAGCGTTGCGCCACTCATCATGCATCAGGAGATCAAAGAAGTTCGAATCATGTATCAATTCCTAAAGAAGGTGTGATTCGAATTCTAACAAGACATTGTCCAAACGAATGTCGGGAGATGAAATCTCAAACCAATAAATATCAAAAACGCCAGGACATGCAATGCACACGCTCCTCCAATCCAGCCCTTCAGCGGCCCTTCAAGCCTCCACAGATCCCAGCTCACTTAAAAGCTGCAAAAGAGGCACTCAATGCCCAACTGACTGACGTCCTTCGGCGCATCGCCAAAGAAAACATCCGCAACGTGGGTGTTCAAATCGCAAGCAATATTTCCATTGGCGTCATTGCCGATACGGCCGGTGAAAAGGCTGCAAGAGGCACCGGAAAGCGTAATCTCGATAGTTAGGGGGTTAAAGCCAAAAGCGATAGAGTCGGGGTTGTTGAAGATTGTAATAGGCTGCAATGCAGAACCGGAGTTGACTTCGCCGATGACGGTTCCGGTTTGCCGGGCACTGACTGCTCGACGGTTGCTGATTTGACGAGTGTCCTTGGGTGCCGGGGCGGCGGATGCGCCGGCCATGAGGGCCGCAGCGAGCAGAGCGGTGATGGTGGAGGTGTACATTGCGGTTGTTGTTGGTTTTGTTTCGTTTTTTCCAAGAAAATCCCGAGAGAGAAGGAAGAGGAAGATGAGAAAAGAAGAAGCTGTTGTTTGTTGGGTTTTGCTGTTGTATGAGGAGAGAAAGATGGTGATGGGAAGGTCGAGTTATATAGAGCTCCCTTGACGGCTGCATTTGCGCTATAGCTGTGACAGGGCTGTGTATGTGTGGTAGGTACTATACTGGCGCCAGCAACAGTGGAGCACGTAATCTCATATTCGCCGTGATCTTGTCCCCATGACAGTTTGTCGTGGGAGCAAACACGCATCTCAAGCTGGTGCCAGCAATGTCAGCCAAGGTGTTTCATCGCGAACCCATGCAGCGATCAGCAATTTTTTCATTGATCGTCCCGCAAGCCAAGCTTTGGGCAATCCATCGTGAAAAGCGAGCGATGTCCAATCAGAACCTTCTTGCTGACGTGATAGAGACTACTTGCGGCTGCGCCACCCATCAGCAAGCGCAAAAGACTCTATGGTAACGGCAATAACAAGTGTCGTGACTGCGACAGGTTTTATGATTAGTTTTAGTTTCAGCTCGCGCAAGAAGGCTGTACAATAACTAGAAGACAACTATTACGAGTGCAGGNGGGNGGGGGGGGGGGGGGGGGGGGGGGGGGGGGGGGGGGGGGGGGGGGGNGGGGGGGGGGGGGGGGGGGGGGGGGGGGGGGGGGGGGGGGGGGGGGGG
>JAFHBV010000397.1:0-34912 GCA_019022785.1 Pseudomonodictys pantanalensis | reverse complement strand
CCCCCCCCCCCCCCCCCCCCCCCCCACCCCCCCCCCGCCCCCCCCCTCACCCCCACCCCCGCAAACCCCCCCCCCCCCGGTCTGCTCAACCACACCTATTTTAGTCATGCTAACTTCCTACTTGTTGATTTGACTTCTAGCCATCTTCCCCTTTCTAGGCATGGGCTGGGGAGCATCCCGTTGGCTCTCTTCCTTCTTCCCCTCCTCTTCAATTGTTTTCTACGTTCAAGGCACCAGCCTTCCTCTTTTGCACTCTGGTCTGGGGGGCTCGCCGTCCATCATTCCCTTCATCGTTCCCTGCCACCAAGGTCCCGGCCTTCCGCTTCTCCGCCCTTGTCCGGGGTGCGTTTGGCTTATCCTCCTCTTCATTGTCCTGTACAATCAAGGCGTCCGCCTTCCGCTTCTGCGCCCTCGTCTGAGGCTGTCCCGCCTATGCTTCTCTTCACCGCCACCTCTCCCCTTATTCCCCTCCTTGCCATCCATCTTCTTTACATGCACATGCAACCCCTCATTTCCCTCACTCTCCACTACCTTCCTCCCTGCAGCCTTCCTGACCTCCTCCATGAGTCGCTTCGTGGACTTGCTATTGTGCTTCGCCCTGCCCTGCTCTTTGTCTTTTTTGAGCGGCACCCGGTATTCCACATCCTTCATCTTTAGGCTCCCTGACTCAGCAACCCCACAGTTTACGAGGCGGAAGACGGAACCCTTCTTGTACCGGTAGATCCGAACCCGAGAGTCGTCGTTCAGCGCGACCGTTTGGATGGTTTTGTTGGGGCAGGACTCTGTGGGGAAGGAGATGCAGCGGATGTCATTGGTTATAGGGGTTATGACTAGGACACACTTCACAGCAGCGCGGCGGGCGCAAAGATATGTCATCTGGTCAGGGTTTCAGTAGGTTGAAAGTGATAAATAGGTTGGCAACACCAGAAGATGGAAGACTTACCCGCAACACCCTCGCCCCGCCTTTCCGCCGATTCCCTCTTAAATTCCTCTTCTGTTCTTCCTCATCTCTTTCTCCACTCTTTCTTCGCTCATCATATTCAGCATCCCACGATACCCTCATAGCACCAACAGTCTCAACCTTGCGTATCAAAAGAAGCCCTTTGCGCTTCTCACCTTCTTGTGCAACATACTCGATCGCGTCCCCCGCTGCAGATGTATCCAATTTCACTGTCCTCGTCGCATTTCCTTGCGCCTCAGAATTGTCCCCCTCGATCTTATCCGGGTCGCCATGTTCCCACCAGTACGCAGTCACGACAGAGCCAGCCGGTATGTCATCGCGCACGTAAAGGCCTGGGGGTTTTGTTGTGTGCCATTTATTTGAAAAAGTTAGTGTGTTTCTCTCGATTTCCAGATACCCTTGAACTTCTGCGGGCATGACAAACACGCCTTTGGCCACCCACTCGTTTCTGGAGTCAGGATCCCATTCTGGGGCGCCCTGGGCGAAGTAATCGACTTTTAGGGGCTTGCTTTGGGTAGGGGTGGAGCCGTTGTTGGGGCCATTTCCGGAGCGTTACCAGTGTGCCGTGGCTTCTGCGGTTGTGATGGAGGTGTGGGTGTAGAGGCTGGGGATTCGGGTGCGGTGGTTTCTAGTTGGGGGGTTTATTGTGGCGTTTTTGGGGAATTGGTTGGATTTTGCTCGGGAAGCGATAGTGTGAGGATTGTTGGGCAGGAATGCTATTTTGTGTTCAGGGCGGGTGCGAGTGGGTTCATCTTCAACTGCTCCAGGCGCTGGTGGTATTTTGGAGAAATATTTAAAAAGTAGAAGAAGAAACCTCTTATGGCTCGCTAATTTGCTTCTAAGTCAAGTCTAAACTGGACTTGGTGGAAAATTCGGACTTCTTCGACATCGTGGAGCTATCCTCCGGATGGTAAGTACTTTACCGTCGCTTCTTCCTGTATTTCAAGTCCGTAACAATAGTTCTATTGTACAAATCTGCAAGGCTCGTCATTTTTCAAGAAGTGTTTCGTCTGCTGACACTGGAGATGTATGTGCCGCGAAGACTCCAGATCTACCACCAGCCTGCCCGCCGAAGAATCCGTTCATCAAACCAGAAAGATTATGGGAACTTGACGCAAGTAAACGTGAAACAAATAGCAATTCCCATTTTCTAAATATGCCTTGTCTGCGTACATTCTGTTTCATGGGCAAATATGCAAGCCGTATGTAGGGGAAGAGAGGGAGAAGGGTGAACCGTGACACAGGCACTCAATCGTCATCTTGGGAAGAAGTCGAGAAAAGGGAGGGGACCAGTGCGGTAAATGAGGAACCCCAGGGCATCAGATTAAAGCATAGATGTACTTTATGAGCTTTAGGAGCATTAGAAACATATAAGATAATCCAGGAGGAGTGGATCGACTGTTGTAATCTGTTCGAATGATTTAGTGCTTGGAAAACCATGTCACATTTGGCTTGACGTCATTTCCTCATCAACAATCCTTTCCCGCCTACCTCAATAGTTTGCTACGAACGGGTTCTATAATCCAACATGCACAGTCACCATTAGGCCTGCTACATTCAGCCATGCGCCTCCCTTTCAAATTTCTCAATAGCCACCGAAATCTCATCTACCAACTCCCGTTCCTCTCTTGTGAAGTAACCCGGCCGAGCCGCCTTCCATCCGCGGGTGATCCTCCGCACTTCATTATATAGTGCATTTGCTCGCTGCTGAAGCCGATACTGGTCCGTCTGATCCGATCCGACATTATCCTCTGCTGACCAGATGCCGATGTCCAGCTTGCACATCTGCCTGAGGAGATCGGTACAGTGTGCGATTTCCTTCGACTTGTCCTCCGAGGGTGGCGCAGAAACGGGATCGTTATCGCTTCGTTCCGGTTGCTTCTCCGAAGGTTTTCGGTTGTACTGCTCCTCCAACGTTGGGCTGTGGAGGCCGGGTTTTGGAGTGGGGGAGTCCTTATTATTCAATTTGTCTCTCTTGAAGATCTTAAAGCTGGTTATAAATCCGCTGACCATGGTGATAAGTGCTGAAATGCCGTGCACAAGGCTGACGATGTTCGAATGCTCTGGTCCGACTGTGGTTTGTCCAATACCCTCGATGAGTATCACACAGCTGACTGCTCCAGTTTCGGTGCAATTTTTCGGCTTTTCGCAGAATGTGTCGTTTGTTCTCACGGTCGTTTGATCGTATGTATAGCTGTCCAAGCCGTAAATGTAACTCTTGGTGATGAAGTCGGGGTTGTTGCCAGTGTCGCAGCCGTACGGGAACTGCCAGACTGGGAGACCAGTACTGTTGCGATCGTAGGTATCATTCAGGTATCCTGTGCCAGCTTTGAGATTCCCCGGTAGTGGTTCAAGACCCCATCGGGCGGTGGAGAGGCTTATCGCGGCCAGCGGGGAGAGACTGGTGTAATTGACGAATTTCCAGGCTTCCATGGGCAAGGCACGGAGCGATGGCTATCTAAAGCCTTGGACGCTACATTTACACCTTTTGCGACTGAGAAGAATGTCGGCGCTTTTGGTAGGCGAATGAGGCAGTGCTCCTAGCTTGGCTCGCCAGTCCGCGAAGCGCATCAAAGGCAAGGATCGCTGCCTGGTTTATTCACCGAATTGGGCTCCACTTTGCTTTCAGTGACCTTGTGCATGGCTCCGAAAGCCTATCAAGGATGTGGCTGCAATTAGTGTGGATCAGTAGAGCTGACTTCGTTTCAGCCTTGTCCCCACATCGCACAGAGAATGAGGCTTTTTCTGGCGTCCGCCTAATTACTTGTAACATTGGCATTGTATTGTAATATATATCTTCAGGATCCCCGATGCCTTCGAAACGCGGGACCTTCACAATACAATGACTGCCCGAGGGCGACTCAGAACCTTAGTCTCACGTTAGAACTGCAATTCTACTAAACAAGCCTAATCTGAGGGAATGACCAAAACCCAAGTTGCTAGACACAACCGAACCGTGAATGATCACAAGGGTGTTGTGAAGCTGTCGATGCTGCGCCCATTATACTCAATATCCACTCTAACATCTGTTGATACCTGCAATCTGACGTTGAGACGCACTGAGAAGAATTTCCCCTTCCCATCTGCTCTCTTCTCCTTAGTCCAATCTTTCCCGTTAAAAGCTCTGACTGGTATGTCCATGTACTTCACTGTGTGTTTGCCTATCATTGGTGAGTCCAACTCGAGATATTACTGGATTAGACAACGGCTGACATACCTGCGGATATCTCGGACATCCGAGTTGGAGTGCCCTGAACGTCCTGTACGTCGTCCAAGCGGGCAGCGACGAATGTGATACGACGCTTGCCGTCGCCGTCGAGGTCCTTCTGCGCGTAGCTGCATACAACCGGAAAGTTCGTTACTATCGCTTCTCCTGGCATAATCAAATCTCCCTGCTGAACAAACCAAGCGATCGCATCCGTAGCCATGTTTACACCGTTATATTTGTTTTTCATGACGTTTGCAGCGTCTCCGAATTTCCATGCCTCATAGACCTGGCTAACGCAGATCCCGTAGTTGCGCGGAGCTATGTTGACTTTCATTGGCACGTCAACTCCCACACCTGCGCCAGCCAGTACGGCGCCTCGGGCTACAGCGCTCCAACTGTGAATCATCAGCAACGGAATTGAGGACACCGCATTCAACTCTCTCACCCATCTGCAACTTTCTTTACCGCGATCCCATGACCTTTTGCGTAAGCTTGCACTTTCTTGGTAACATATGCATTTTCGGAGAGTCCACCGGCTAGTATGATGGTCTCTGTATGTCAGATATTAATCATGTTATCGGGGATATGTCACTCACTGAAACATGACATGGTGATCCATCCTTTCTAAGTCTCTGAACCTCCGTAACCTGCTTCCGGATCAATTCCAATGTCCCGTCAATCGATCTCTGAAACATTGATCGCACGTCTTCACTATCAATTGTCAGTAGTATGAAATAATCTAAGGAGGCTTGTACATGCGCTGAGAGTTTCAGGACGCCACTACCGTTACCAATGGAGACGCCGCTCTTCTCTTCGAGAAGCGAAACATCGATCTCCCCGCGTATATCTCCGTCAAAGGCGTGCTTGATTTTTTCAAACTCTTCCAGGAGATATGTGCCATTCTCCTTCATTATTGTATGACCGCCAGAAGTCGTATCGCCCTCTAACAGGTCATCCATGTCCAGCTTTGGGGCACACCATTCTAAGAATGATCGGTCAATGAAGGTGGCTCCACATTGTTTGCCTGTTGGACGTCAGAATGTTGTATACAAGGACATGAATCCAAGACTCTCGCCTTTGAGGCTACCAATGCGTGTAATCTTCAGAGGTAGCAAACTCTCAACGATGAAGGATGCAACATCCTGTAAAGCCAAAGCGATCAGATATCATTACGTCGCCACGATAAAGTCAAGCACTCACTACTGTACCACCACCGGCATCACATACCACAAAACAGTCGCCCTGTCCGTGTTAGATGGTCCGGCCTATTTGAATCATGAACTTTTTACCAATAGCAACTCGTTCCGACGCTCTTTCAACAAACTCTGTACAGTATATGCTGAGCAAGCCTCTGCTTCCGTGATCATGTATACGTCGCGCAGTTGGGGGTATGTATGCCTTGGAAAGGCTGCCATAACACCTCTAAATATTTTGTTCAAGGCTTCATACTTCCAGTTCTAGTTACGGTTATATTGGGTTTGACCTTCAGTGATCGATGTCCACTTACCACAGGATGGGTTATAACCAAATCCAACGGTACCCTCGTAGTGGTGAACATGCCTTGACCTGACATGAAAGCATGCCACTGACGCGAAACTTTACTCAAGTAATATGTGATGATTTCTTCAGGACCCTTGGCTAGATGTTCAGGGGTATCGTTCAGGTAGTCACCCTGGCCATTCATTCTGAGGGTTTTCAAACCATCCAATCCATTGGCAATATTCCTGAGGAGACTGAGGTGTTGAATGGGCAATCTGGGTGTCACTTCGAGCTTTGTCCACCTGAAAACTTTTGAATCCACTTCGATATCGAATCCCCACTGTGGCTTTCCGTTTTTACTCCAGGAGTAAGAAATTGCTGTGGGCACCTTTTGCTCGCTGCGAGAAGGCCAATCTTTAAATGCAGTAACGCTGCCGAACGTGATAGGGTCTCGATGCGTTCTCTGTGCATATGCGAAGCCTGCTATAGCATTAGTGACCTGAAAACAAGAGGGCATGCGTGGGTTAACACAGACCTGTGTAAGTGGTGCCATAATCCACTCCCACCACTATGTTCGGTTCCGAGGCTGGGACCGTTGGTGTCGCCATATTGTGTGGTAATGTTTGGACGCTCCAAGGAAGCCGTCCAGGAGGTATAAATTCGAGATGAAATCTGACAGATCTCGACGGCCCATGTTGTGCTGTGTACGAATCCTGGATTGGCCTACCTAAATCCCTCTATTCGGGCCTCTGAACTGTACCGTGCGGGCGAAGGCTTGCATCTCAGAAACATCGAAAGAGCAAACTCGCCTGGAGCTCGCTAGTGTGGGCACTGCCCCGCGCCACCGGAGCCCCTCACCCGATAAGAAAAACAACCCAATGCCGTGGTGCAATACGTCTTCTCATCGTCCCGATCGGCGCACAAGAATGGCGCAGCGATTCATCAATTGGCTAAGTCAGCTTTCAGGCTTTCATTTCCCTCGCTAGCCGACCCTAAACCTGTCCCTGCACTGAATCATCCCAACTTGCTGAGGATATCTGCCAAAGCGCTGTTGCCCCCCGGTTCACTCCCTTCATACTGCTAGCAGCATCGCTAAGAATATTATTTCCTCACGTTCTTCTAAATATACTACCTCCGAGCGTAACACTTTACCGCCAGCGAAGACTCAGCAGCTCTCCTTCCTCAGCACTTACCTTTGGTGACGCGATGGGACTTCTAGGCAAGAGCCCCAAACTCACACTCGGAGCCGAAGATGTCAAGAAGAATTATGACTCTCGTATTGCAGACTTTTTGCAATATATAGGGGAGCCCATCTCAATGTTCAGCCGCGATGAACCCCTCGATGCCCTATTCAAGTGGGGCAGAGCAATACAGTCCAAGTTGCGAAAGAGGACCGAAGAGCTGAACACAAAGTCAACAGAATATGATCGACAATTACAAGCTCGCCAGCACCTCGAGAGGACGAGCAACCACTTAGCGGGAGTAAAAGATGAGCTCGAGATGAAATTGAAGCAAGCGCAACGGGACCTAGAAAGCGAGAGATATCATCATCACTACGAGATAGAGCGGCTTAAAGCAGAGCATACGAAAGCAGTGGAGAGGTTACAATTTCAGATGCAGAGCGAACAGGAAGATCACAAAGCCATTGTTGAGTCGCTCAACACGAGTAACGACGAGGAAAAGAGGATCATGGAAGCGAATTACGCCGAGGAAAAGAGGGTCATGGAAGCAAATCACAAGGAAGAGTCAAACACATTGATTGGTCAACTGTTGGTCAACCAAGAAGAGAGCAAAGAGTGGCCCGACGATGTACTGAAGAGGAAGTTCGACGAGCTCCACAGACTTGTCGACATGACGGCTTCTGATGAGAACGAGGAGCTTGTTCTTCCTGGAGGATGCAGTCTCAGCACCGATTTGGATCCGTCTGGCATTATGCAAAGACTCCCTATCTCTAGAATGCCTGTCTTGTTGAAAAGCGTGATATGGGGTCGTCTGCAACACCACTTTTTCAGCGTGCCATTTGGGTTGGGGGCCTTCGGTCCCGATGGTGCACCTGCCCAGCTTCTGGCTTCATTCAACGACTGGAGGAGATGGTACCAGTCAAAGGACGAAGGTAAGTCACGGAGCAGAAAAACCTATGGGAAAAGGCTAGCTGAAACTTCTAGGTCTGACAACACTCTCTGATCTCTCCGTCTTCGAAACCGACCCGATTGCCAATAGATGGCGGACAACGACGTTTCAAGGTATCAGTACCCGATTGGCAAGTAAGGATGGAGCCTCTGGCAGTCCCATCGCTACTCTGTGGAACGAGAACAAAGCCGCCGCGAGGTATCGAATCGCTAGCTATCTCTCCTCCATCGCTGCGCTATCGAATAAGCCGCTTGGCGCTGTGGCCCAACAGGAGCTTGACAAAGCGGTTGACCAGGCCGCAGAAATTGCCCTACATTTTGGTATTCATTCATCGAAACTGGTGCTTCTAAATCCTAACCAGCCTGTGAAGTCGGATCCCGCTCCTGGGTTGCTGAAGTTTGGCAAAGACGATGGAGATGGGCCGAAACGCTATGTCATAGTCAACTGCCGGGGATACACAGAAAAATAGATCTCCTCAACGTCGAAATTATAAAGCAATGATCCTCTCAAAGTGCCTCGTCTCCTTCCTCAAGAAGTGATCCCTTTTTCTGTGTCTCGGTTCGCTCCGTTGAGCGCTCCGACTGGGTGCACTAGAGCAGCGGTCTGCGCAGGTTAGCGCGCCGGAGCCAGAAGCGTAAAGGAGTCGTGAACGAACGCCAACACGACGCCCTGTGGCGCGCAGGAGTGATGTGTCCATGCATGCATGCGCCTCGCTCACGATCATCGAAAAGAACGCCTCCACGTCGGCGATAACAGGAATACTCGCCGGATTTGTTCACCGGAGTCTTGGAAAATTTGCCTTGCCTCATGGCCTTCAGCCTTGCACCTGTGCCGGCATTCTGGGGGTTTCAGCGGGCCCCGCGCAAAATGGAAGCAGTACTACTCAAGATTTCACCTCGTGTACCTCCTCTATATCTCTTTTCTTGCGAACATCATCGTTGATCTAGCGTTGCGAGTGCGTCGCCTGTTCGCGAAGATGAGAGGCCTCTACTCAGTCCCAACAAGACATTTGGGTCTACCCCCCGGCTATCCAGTCTTCGATGCGATAGCAGCAGTGATTATAGTCGCATGTACCATTTACAGCATTGTAGGTACACCGAAAACCTGGTCACGTGCGTGGACGCTTCACTGGGGGTTGGTACTACTCTCTCTGTAGGTCGCATACCCCAAAATTTCCTAAGACGTCGCATTACTTACTACCACTAGCTGGAGCATACTTACCTGGATCGATGTCATAATAAAGACAGCTCGACCGACCCTTACCTACTCCTACATTCTCATCGACCCCTTCATCGCTCTTCTTCAGATTCTCTCCGAGATCTTCATAATATGGGGCTTATTTAAGGTCAGCATTCGCTTCTCCAAACTCCGTGAAAGCTGGGAGCGCGAGCTTCTCTGGGCGATGGTCGCAATCCTCTGGTTCATTGGTATCTACCACATATGCCTCCGCTTTGCATTCACGTTCTCATGGCTTGAGTTCAACGATATTGGCGTTATACAAGAGATTGCCAAGGCGAAAAACGGCCTCGAGATTGCCTTCAAAACCGCGCAGTTCGTTTTAACGTTCATCGCGCTGCTAATAGCAACGGACGCGGATTCAAATCAGTCGAGACTACCACGTCAAAACTCCTATCATGGAGCTAGTGTATGTGGCACCCCGAGTCATCTATATCATATATCGTAATAGCTCACTGTAGACTAAAGGGACCGCTCTGTGCTGCCTGCTTGTCTCTCTGGATCCGGTCTTTCTGCGAAGTGGTCATTGCCGGTCAACTCGACCGCCATCCTACACACCTCAGCGACATTTTGCGCGCCAGAAACGTTACATATTACTTATTCAGCATCCCTTTCGCATGCGCCATAGCTGCCATGGCCGAAGCACTGAAAGATCGCGTATCGGATGACGATCCACTGTTGGAAGTAGAGAATGAGACGATTGAGTACGTGACCACCTTCATAGAAGATAAAATCAAAAACATGTCGAATGACGGGAAGAAAACGGCACCCAAGCTGGAAGACGTGTTTGATGAGCTAGAGAAGACATTGAAAAGAAATCGAAGCGGAACACAGTCGCTGGTCGATGCTAAGCTTGCTTTACGGGAATTAAACCGCGTGAGGAAGTTGTATCAAGACTGGGAGCCGGTTTATGTATCGGACGCCGCAAATCACGGTGGAGGATAAGGCTGAAGACTTGCAGAGCGAGCGGCCACAAGCATCGAGTAGTAGGCTTCAGCGACAAGAAGAACAATTGCAGCAAGTATCCTCACGCAGAGTGTGTTTCTTCATGCAAAACTGTGGGAGTCTACAACACATACACAATGGAGGATGCGATGATTTGCAGACCACACTGAGCGACGTATAAGCGCACAACGTATGCATAGCAAATCTAACTACGTCAAAAGCCCACTCCTACACCTCGCAATCCCCGTCCTCATAGCGGGCTCAATGTGCCTCAGCACCGGCACCTGCGCTCCCTGCGGCAGTAAAAACACATACCTAACACACAGTCGACTTTCATCAGTGATAACATGAATACTCCCATGCGTCGCCGGCGTCGCAGGCGCAAGCTCAACCCCCAGCAACATATGGAAATTCCCCAGCGTGCTGTTTTGCCAGCTCTGTCCTGTATTCCCAGCAAAGCCCCAGCTCGTCTGCGGATCCGCACCGCAGTATACACCGTTGCCGTACGCGGCACCGTTCAGTCTTAGCGGACCGCTGGATGCGACCTTGAGTCCCTCTGTGAGAATGGGAAACAGGCGCGAGGGGCGCGTGCCGTGGAAAACGACTGTGCTAGTGTTGTTGGAAGCGTACTGGGCGTTAAAAGCGACTTGATGTTCGTGGTGCGCGTTGGGGAGTATGAACTGTTCTGTTCCGACGCCCATGCTAGGAATCTTGAACCCATCTGGGACCGATAGCATGAGGCCGCGAAAGTGGAGTCCTAGCCAGGAGAGTAGTAATTCTCGATTCCTGCCATGGGTGTCGGTACCAACAATTGCAGCGCGAAGGTCGGCAGCTGTTTGAAGGGTGTTGAGTGCGGGCATGGAGTTGATTACGGCTGGGAGAGCAGCGATAGCGATAGGACAATTGGGCAGGAGAAGGTTCGCCTGAGCCTCGGAGCATACGGCGTGTATGGACGTCAAGAGAAGGTCAATGGCCTTTGGGTTTATGAGCAGGTTGTGTAGGCGGACCTCGAGTGACGCGCTGCGTAGGGAGACTGTGCAGCCTCTGGAACAAGCTGATGGCTTCCACAGCCTAGCTCCCATAGTGCGTGCGCATGCTAAGCATGTATTTGGTGAGGAGGTGATCAGTTGGGATACACGCTTGTGGATGGACGCAAGATTGGCTGATCCGGTCAGCAGCTCTTTCCGTACCTCGAACCCCACGTAATGCGTGAACAGGGTTGATCGCGTGGTGCATATCCCCCCGTTACCGCTGTTCGTTCTAGACGATTTCCACATCCTGTGCGTTTTGTCACCTTCATCGTCCGGGAAGAAGTGGATGCAGTATCCCCTATCTTGCACCTTAGAGAAGGAATTGCCTAGTCGTACTCGAAGCAGCAGTATGCGCGATTCGGCCGAGATCCCCTTTCCAGCACGCTGGAGGTCATTGAGGTCGGTCAGCGGAAAGGAGATCTCGTATTCGCCATCTTCGACCTTTTCCACTGCATCCGCGATATCATCGGGTATATTGCACAGCGCTCTGCTTCCCGAGTTATTGTTCACGACGCCTAAACGCTTCAAGACCGGTGCAATTCGATTATGATCGCTTTGGTTGAGTCTCGTGCGGAGACCTTCCAGAACTTTTGCCTTCGCTAGGTGGTCTTCATACTCAGCAACTAGGCTAGACTTCAGATCTGACTTGGATGAGTGAGACAATGCTGGCAGCTGTTGTAGGCGAGCGAGAATGTTGAGTGCTAGCCTATCGTTGGACTCGAGAGGGCTGGATGCGCTCGACCAAGCCTGAACTGCATAGCGCAGTGCACTAAGAGGGGCCTTCCTTTGCTGGACGCGGGACATCTGCCGTTTGAAGACATTGAGACCGAATGTGGACGCATGGAATAGTGATTCCACGCAGTCGCAGACCTCATAGATGTTTTTACCATCTTGCATCAAGAGCGGCGATAAGGTAGCATAGGTGTCGACTCTGGCGTCCACGTTAGCTGGCGGTTGAAGCCTTCCCAGTAATCTCTCGATTTTCCTTGGCGACTCGGGGAAGTACAACCAGACGGGACTGAGGGTTTCCATGCGGTTCCCCAAGAGCTTCTGGATAGCATGCTGTCGGCGCTTGAGAGTCTCCCACCACTGCAGCTGTTCTTGGGTTAGGCCGGCTCCGAATTGTGGTAGTTTTCCTTGCACGGAGTGAACGAGCTTCGATAGATTAGATATGAGTTCCAGCCAGTCGTTCACCGGCTTGGTCTCCGCTATCGTGCGCAAGTATCGTGGCCCACGGTCCTCGATGAGGGAGGCAAACAGCAGCAACCATGAGTCATCTCGCATCTGCCCGTATTCACGGCGTACTGCTAGATGGTTCGCCAGTCTCAGCGCTCTCTCTTCCGCGTCTCCTATCATGGTATTTTTTACTTCGTTGACGAATTGGTCATCTTCCCTCAACAGAACCAGCAACCAGCTTGTATACAGAGAGTATTGGATTGTCTTGACTTTTCCCATGGCGCGAGCGAGATCTTTTCGGGTAGTGTCTGGAGGCTGCTTCCAGAATCGTATTTCGTTCTGCATTGCAGAAGGCGTGATAGAAGCATCCAGCCTTGAGGGTCTACCGCCCAACGTCGAGGCGAGAAAGGACTTGAAGCGACAGTCGTCAATAGGCGACTCCTTAGAATGGCGTCGAATGTGCTCAAACACCGCCTCTAGGGTCTCTCGAGACGGAAAAGCTCGTAACTGATCCATAAACGCTCTGGGTAGTGATTGGTGCACAGGCACGGCCTGTAGGATAGCTTCCGCAAACGCATGAATGGGCATGCCCATGTATCTTGCGTGTTGACTTTCCAAGGATTTGCAGAAAGCTGACTGTGCTTGTTGCATAACGGGTCCGATCCGGGCGAGCGCATTGGCGAGTTGAGGAAGCCTAAACCATTCTGCTCCGCTCACCGCATTCAGAGCTGGTAGTGATTTGGCATATTCCTTGATTTGCTGCTCAATGCTGACTTCGTCCCTGGCCGCCCCTAAGAGACTGCCGACGGCCGCGAAGCATTCGTCATTACTCTTGCCGAGAGTGCGCTTTATGAAATCGACACCATGTCTGTCCCTCTCTCCGTTCAGGCAAAGCTGTATGAACATATCCACTGCGGAAGTACCGGTGCGATGACATTGGTGTAGAAGATCAAGCATGATCTCAGCTTCCGCTGACGTCCATGGACACTTGGTGTTTTGACGATGTGCCAGGTCAACCCTAGCAAGTGAGGGTTTCTCCCCTGTGATGGTGTCTGGTCCTTCCAGCTGAAGTAGAGGCCGGAGTCTTTCCTCCTGCGCCTCAGTAAAGCCAACTTGCTCAAATTGTGTGATGCGAGTAATTCTTGGGTCCCATATACGTATGCTCATCCATGAAGGCAAGATCAGGTCCAGGAGATCAAAAGCGGCTTGTGCCCTGGTTAGAGTCGCGACCGATCTCAACCAGGCCAGACTACGCAACACGCTCAGATAGCGACACTCTTGCAGCAATTGGTGGACATGTGCCTTAATGCGTACGTAGCAGTCGGTATCCAGAAGCAGGCGACAGAGGAGGTCTGATGGAAGAAGCTCCCAAACGTCTCCCGTCCCGACCGCTTCCACCACATGGCGAAAAGACTGGAGATCTTCCGAGACGCTGCCGACGCCGGATACTAGCCGTTGCATTTGCCGAACAAGAGGGACGCACCGTGTGGGAAGAAGAGGTGCTCCTGTTTGTTCTGTCAGGCAGAGCAATCGGAAATATCGCTCCCAGTCTGTTGCGAGCCAATGTGCGAAGTGCCGATGTGCTGCTGGGGCTGAGAGTGCGTGTAAACATGCTATCAAGGCGGTGTCTTTCTGGGTGGGATCTGGGTGCTCCTGAATAAGAGATTCGAGGACAGCATCGGTTCCAGGTACTTGGACGATAGTAATGTTTCCTGAGAGGAGATATGTGTCTGTAATGTGCTTGGCTCTCGCAAGAGCGGCACCAAGCTCAGGATTGTGACCGGTAGCTAGATATTCGCGAATCTCCCGGCATGTTGCAATAGCATTGTGCCAATTGCTTCGATAGACGGTATCGATCGTGCCCGTTGGCAGCGAGGAGTCTGGTAGTCGGACAGGCTTGCTCGCCGAGTTGCCTTTCGAACGCAGGTGCAGAAACCGTTTCATATTGTCACAATTGCGCATTCATCTTTGAAGATAGTTGCGGCTACCCTCTCTGCGACCCTTTGCTACCATGCATGCGAGCCGGACAGCTCTCGAATTTGCCACTTTAGGAAGCGAGACCTTCTCACAGGTCACATGCTCCCGGGAAGCTACGGCCAAGACATGCTTCCTTAGCCAGTTTGAGTGTTACGTATCGGCACTTGGACAAGATGCCTTGTACTTCTCGAAGAGCAGTGGCGTCATGCATCGCTTCGGCAGCAAGTGACGAGGCAGACTCCGCATAGCCCTCGATCAGGTCGCCAAGCGAAAAGAAAGTTCGAACCCTGCTGTATGTGTGCCTGAGGCTCTGAGACATCGCCTACGTATCTTGGAGTTCCGGGACGGTGAATACGTTGGCGGTACCCGATAGGTCAATGGACATCGCTCGGCTGGCGGAGCCTTTCAGCAGACGCCACAGCCTTGTGTGGGGTATGTTGCAATCGCTGCATTCCGTAAGTCGATGCGGAGAGGGCGTCAGGCAGCAGCCGAGAAGGTTTGCCTACTCGACTGGTTTAGCAGAGTCCTGAAGGACCGAGTCTTTGGGGACTGTGACCCTTCGCTGATCACTGCGGCCATCGTCGCCGAAGGCTTTCTGCAAAAGCAAATGCCTGCAGAAAAGCTCCGGCGCCGAATGTTGAAAGATTACAATCTGTTACCGGTCAGTATGTATTGTAAATATGATCAGATGTGGAATTGGCAGGCTGAATCTGCGATGCCTGTCCGCTCCTCATGGCCTCAGAAACCCATGTCCTAGTGGATCTTTATAATCGCCTCGAGGACGATCCGTACAATGTCCATGTACGCGAGAGGCTGGTTGAGGTGTGGATTGACCTTGGGGATGAAGAAGCGGCTCGAGGTGCTGCGAGAGAATTGCTGCAACTGGATCCGACTAACAATATTGCCAACGAGTATGTCGGGATAATTCAGAGAAAAAATTCATCGACAATGGAAAGGGGGCCACAAGTTACAAGTGTGCCTGTGGTGGGACCCCTGACAACAGAACAATGGGCAAAGGCAGAGAAAGAGCTCGTTGAAGGATACTCATCACTGATGTTGGAAGCGAAGATGATGTCTTACGAGCTGAGCGCAGTGTCGACAACGACATCGGTCGATCAGGAGAGACTGGATCATCTCAAGCTCATCGCGAGTGGTAGGGTGAGCGCTGCTGTACCCACGGCCGAACCAGCATCTGCGCGAGAGACAGCCAGAGCGATTACAGCGAACCCTAGCAAGTGCCAGGAGCTTGCAGCCGAGGACTTCGAGACAGTGGTGCAGTGGATGAGAATGCAAAAGTCATCGTCAGATCCGGATACGATTCGCAGTCGATTGATCAAACGCATGACGATTCTCGACGCGGCGTTGCCCGGCAAGTCCTCTGCGTTGTCGGCTGCCTTCAAGACGGTGGAAAGAGAGCTTCTGGACAGACAGTACGTCAATGATATGACGATGGTATCCGGAGATCCTATTTCGAGTATTCCGCGCGAGAACTTCTTCGTGAGCGAGGACAACTACGCGTGGGACATGGAAGAGCTCGTGCAAGCACTATCGGCTAACGGCGGAGTGATGCGAAATCCTCTGAGTCGAGAGCTCTTCTCCAACACGGACATCCAAGCCATTCTCGCGCATCGGCTCGGTAAAGCGCTTCGTCCCATGCAAGAAGCACAGCACCAGATGCGCAAAGGCTTTCGTTCGGCAACGATCGACAAGATTGAGAGACTCGGATCCACGATGCTCCAAGATCAGAGTAGCGATGCAGGCCCAAGTCGTCAAGCTATCGACGAATTCCTTGCTTATGTCGCAACTCTTCCTGCTGCTGAACAAACAGCCACCGACACGCTCAAGGTTCCAGCCAGTGATCGCAATACGGGTCAGGCATATGATTATAGTGTAGGCGAATCGGTGAAGGACGCGAAGGCGAATACAACGTGTTTTCACAAGGTATGTCTCTCAATCTCGGTTGGTTCTCATCGGTCGCTGACGGTTTTCAGGTTGGGGACTTTCTGTCGCAGGCTGCATCGTATCTGCGGCGACAATAGAATCAGGTACGGGTGGAGTATGTTTGCCTATTTGTATGAGTTCGAACAGGTTCTGCTATATGGGGTACCTTGACGCGCCGATTGTGCGCATAATCTGTGCTCAGTCGACCTAAGATACTATAAAGACGATGCGTCTGTTGTCTCGCCTCCTGAGAAACTTGAATGGGTTGCCAGGCACCCCTCACTGATTGTAAACCTGCCACGGCTTCCACGAGTAATCATAGAACTCCGTTATCTGCAACTGCCATCGATCGCACTCTGGGGCACCTGGATAGGCGATGATACCATCCCATGAATCATCCAACTGTGTCCACCGTCCCATGTCTCGTAACTGTGCCCTAACCCTCTGCAGACACATGATGTTTAGCACAACCACCTTCTTCACGTTCTTGAAATACCATATTGAATCTATGACCATGTTTTGCTCATACAGCCGTTTCTCCTTGTGTGTCCCCTCCCACTTATCAGGCATTTCCAGCACAATGGTAATGGAATCGAGCGTCAAATGGGGCGTGTTTCGGTGGTCGAAGTGCTGTCGTAGCGGAAGCAGCCGATCGTATAACCCGGACGCAGTTGAGGCAAGTGCAACATGGCGAATATGTGCGTGCTTTGCGGGTTCGAGTGCGCGAAGGCGACGCAAGCAGCTCGTCGTTCGCGTCCAATTCAGATTGTGAATCGTGCACGCAAAGGCGATCAACCTTGCTTCCCTGTACAGGCCTCGACACGTGAGCAGCGGTGTGAGGTTCGTAGATGATCTGGGCAGCTCGGATAGATCGGAATGAGGTTCAGAGTTGCTAAAGAGGAACTCGTATATAAGCAGGCGCAGTTCGAGCGGGAGGAGGAAGAGGCGTGAGGGCTTTATCGGGCGTCGCATGCGGTAGTAGGACTCCATGGTGGTCTACGGTGTCAGACGATGATGTATCCTTTGACAAGAAGAACTCCCAAATCCATCCATGGAGGTCGTGGGTGAAGGTTAGGAAAATGCTGTGGTTGACGTGGAATCTTCAACCTGAGACATGCAGCCGCAAATGAGGCTGAGCTCCGGTGCCGAGGCTACCGTAAGAGGAAAGGTTCAAGGAAGCGTGGCTCACATGCCCGTCC
This sequence comes from Pseudomonodictys pantanalensis, assembly GCA_019022785.1. Classification (NCBI taxonomy): domain Eukaryota; kingdom Fungi; phylum Ascomycota; class Dothideomycetes; order Pleosporales; family Parabambusicolaceae; genus Pseudomonodictys; species Pseudomonodictys pantanalensis. The sequence continues at coordinate 17,629 of JAFHBV010000397.1, read as the reverse complement.
ATGCTTCAGCGGTGCCCAGGTGGACAATTGTTGCACACAAAAACGCCTCTAGCAGAGAAAGAGACTGAGTACCTTGATGTTTATGCCGTCCTCCATCCCTAACAGGCAGGCGATCAAGCATGGGACTTGGCGGCATGTCACGATCCCTCATTTCTTCCGAATACGACGAATCCGGAGCCACTCATCTCCCCAGCCGTTGAAGATCCGGGGCACGACCACAAAGGGCATAGGTCGCTCACACCATGGGTACAACAGCCATGTGCGGTTGCTCTCGCGGCCCTCTTCACCACCTCTCTAGCTGTATACACTCGTTTTAAGCAGTCACATCCCTCCAACATGCTTCCTCCGGAGCTCTTAACACTCGTTCTACTGGCGACTGGCGCGTACGCCAACCCATTCTCTCGTAGGCCCCCTCTCTTCTCGTGCTCCGATTGTGGTTGACATAGCATAGAGCGAGTCGCCGCTGGAAACAACACTCTCACGAGCGGGCCTTCTACGATAGTCGCACCCGTCCCGCATCCCGAATCGACCGAAACCGGCTTTGAAAGCGAACTGACCGCACCTTTCGTCATTATAGACCAGCCTACGGCGACCGGTTGGGAGACGAATAATGGACCCGAGAGCACGAAGCCATACAGGCAGAAAACACCGCACCCGGGTATCATTATCGTCAATACACCAACGGTTATCCAGATACAGACCAACGTGGCACCGACGAGCGGGTACAGTCCCAACGAGCCAGGACACTCGATACCAGGACCCGGGGATCGAGGGCCTGGGACGGGTAGCGTTGAAACACAAACGCCTGCAGGGAATGCGCAGCCTCCGCAACCAACTTCAGGCGGTGACAGTCTGTTGACGGATATCATATCGCATATTGCGCAGCCAGGCGCACAACCCACGGCACCGTCTGCCCCGACATACCAGCCGAGTCCCAACGATCCTCAGGAGATGCAGCAAGGTACGGCGTTTGCAGCACCGGGACAGGTGGCGCAGCCGACAATCGGGGTTGGAGAGACAATAACGGTTGGGCCGGATACGCTGGTCCTCACACCAGGCTTGTCAACGACAGTCTGGGTAGGTACTGAGGCCACCTTTGTTGGCATTAGCACCGACAGCATTGGGCAGACAATCATCACAGTCAGCTCCAGCGGGACCGCAGTCACAGCTACCATAACGAATGCGCCCGTCACGATGACCACGCCCGCAACCGGTTTCGACGCCATCATCACGGAGGCAGCAACACCTGGATCGGACGACCAGAGCTCCCGCCCAGGAGGCGTGGCAGCCACGACGTCGAGTAAGGCAGGCGCGCCGGATAATTGGAGGCGTACGGATTGGTGGGCGTCTTGTGTCATAGGCATGTTGGGGGCCGGTCTCGTATTATGATCGGCGAAGGTATGAAATTGAATATGCATGGGCAGAATGAGCGACACAGTTGTGCAATGAGATATGAATCATCACATCTGGTATTGTGGAGTACGACGAAAGTTGCAGTGCACTCGCACGAGACGGAGAAGAATGCGGCAAGGCGCGTGTTCACAGAAACGCGCGCGCACGTGCTTTCCTGCCCCGCTCTCCGCCCCCCATATAAGAAGCTCATCGCCAGCTCGATTGCTCTCGACCAACAAACAAGACTCGTCCAGCAAACCGACCGACCGAGCCGCACAACCCATCCAAACCCAAACCTATCCCACCTGAAGACTTCAATATGCCTCCATCCTCCAACCCCGCCGGCACAGACTCCGCCAGCAAGGCCGCCGGCTTCCGCAACTTCAAGCACTTCCTCGAGTCGTATGGCCTTCGTCTTCACAGTCCGGATGATGTCGAGGAGGGCAAGGCTATCCTGCGCGGTATGGGCTATCAGGTCTAAGTTCATTGAGGTCGGCATGAGAAGTTTGGAAGTATGATTCTCTGCGTGGCTATACTTAGAAGGAGAGCTGACTGGACACAAGGTGCCTTGGTCCATCAAAAGCCCTCTTTGAAGCATGTGCCTGCCTCCAAGTCTATCATTCTGATCCCGCGCAACGGTCCGTTTCCGCTAGAGAGGACCTCTGATATCATAAGATGGGCACGTGGCGGGTAAGAGATGGAAGCCGATAGACTATCACTTCGTGTAAAAGGTTGAACGGTCAATCCAACTCTGCTACTGCCATCAATACGACTGCGTACCTGCCTTCTGTCACGTCTACGTCTTGTTCTTACCTTCGCCAGCCTCGCCCTCCGTATTTCCCCTTCAATGGCGCTTGCCTATTGACGGGCCCCTACCAAATCCTCTTACTACCATGTTTTTGCTTCATTTATGCCTACAGCATCACAAAATCGCTATCACCACATTGCCATACCGTTCCATCCTTATCAATTGATTTCCGCTCCGGCACCGCTTTGTTACCAGCCATGGGTCGCGGGCGGAAAGGCCTCAAGGGCAAGAACGCTCGCGTTGCCCGCCAAAACAAGAAGGCTGTCGCAGAGTTGAATAAAGGCTGCCCCATCACCACTCAACCATCGTCCATCATCGCTCAGCCATCGTCCACCGATCTGCTATCGGACCCTCAATTTGACGCATGGGCCATCGAGCAAATCCGTAGCGACACACCTTCTGTTACCCATGTCTACACCCCCGATACCATCACGTCTATCCTCCAACCTTTCTTCATGATGGTCCTCACGCTCGAACTAGAGCCGCAAAACAGTGGCGATAGGGAGCACATCCTGGCGCAAAAGGCGTTACACGACTCGATGACACCATGGAAAGTGGCACACCTCGCGACTGGTCGCATCCTGAACAAATTCAAGGAAGCGGGACAATGGACAGACGAAGACAACGCCGCTGCGGACACATCCCTCGAAGATTAGTGGTCGACATTCCGCGAACAGCTCATTGAAGAGTACTACAAGTTGTTGGAGGTTGAGGCTGCAGAGGGGAGCTTGACAGGATGGGAAAAGTTCATTTCTTTCTCTGACACTGACCGCCCTTTTGTCGAACAGCAGATTTCCCTGGCTCTGTACGATGGGACGCCGCCGCTGACCCAAAGCGAATACTTTGCACGTTTCGAGGACTGGAAGAGGACGAGATCAAATCCTCCAAACGGTCCCCTTCCGGCGACTACACCTGCAAATGATACCGGGCCTGCCTCCGGTCATGCCGGACCCTCACGAGCTGATACTTCTGCCTGCCCGCTACAAAACTCCGACGTCGTACCCCCTCATAGCCCCACTAGAGCTGCCTCCCCGACAGATACAGCCCGTCCGCTTCAAGTCTCCGACAAATTCATCGCACAATACGACGTCTACCTCCGAAATCTTCGGAGCCAGATCACTCGCACAGCGCTGTGTATGATTCGGGCCGACAGCCCAATACACCCATATACACCACAACGCTTTCATGGTCGGCGTACCGGATTTATCGGGCGGAACGACCGGTCTACCCGGTTCGCCAAATTCTGTCGAGAAGAAACTTTACCGTCCGCATTGAAAGAGCAGTACCCGGAGCCCTGGATACAGAAACCTTTATCATTGCGGAATTGGAAGGAATTGGCGAAGATTGAACTACATGGGCTGAGGGTTGCGGAGCTTGGATGGAGGATACCTGAATGGGGAAACAAGGTAGAGGAGCTTGACAAAACATTTGATGGACTGTGTACGAAGAGGTTGAGGATGATGATGAGGATATTACAATTAGAAGTAAAGCACACCAAGGCGAGTCCTTAAATACAACGCCACACTCCGGTCCATGCGTCTAGGATACAAATACATTCTTGCAGTCCAAAATCACCTCCACTGCACAGACGAATCTTCCGAAACGCCTAAGACTCAGCGAAGCTGCTCCTCGCCCTCAGTGCCTTGCCCCACTTGAACAGCGCAAACATGCCAAAGCAGCACAGCACCGTGAGGCCACCCAGCAAACTGACACCGCCATCGATACCGATGCCCTCGAACATCGGCGTCGCGAACAGAATACTAGCGAAAGCCAACAGACTCCTCGCCAGACTGTTCGCCGCAAAGATGCTCGCAGCATATCGCGGGTAGATGTTCGGGATGTACGCAAAGATAGCCTGCGCAATCTCATAAATCCCCACAATGATACACGCAAGCCCAATGGTAGGCGCAATCCAATGCGTCGAAGCACGCGCTGTCCACGCGTAGATGAACAGCCCGATAGGAATAAGCGGCGCAGCGATAAGCCCAGTGATCAGATGATTCTCGAGCTCGCCGAACGTGCCGTTCATCAGCCGGGGCATCATGCGGTACTTGAGATACAGAACCTGCGCCACGAACGCAATGATGCAGGCAGGCAGCACAGCGAGGAAAATCAGGCCGGTCGACTGGGCGGTGAAGCCGTAGTACACGGGATACACGAGGGGCAGAGACTGTAGATCTGCGTCAGCACTAGGGTCCAGTCAGCAATTGGGGGTGGTGGGGAATGCTGACCTCGAAGAAAGAGTAGAAGATGCCGTAGCAGAGGCCGAGGTAGATGGTGGTGAAGAGCAGCGCGGGGTCCTTGAGGTTCATCTCCCAGGGCTTGATGAGCGCGTCGAAGAGCAGCGAGCCGAGCTGCAGGTCTTTTTGCTTCCTCTCGGCGGCCGACATGAGCTCTTGGTTGCCCGTCTCTTCGCGCCGCCGCTTGGCTTCGTAGTAGAGGATTGTGAGGCCGCTCGTTTCAGGGAGGAAGCACAGGATCACGAGGTAGATGGGGCCTGAGATGATGAGCAGCTCCCAGGCGCTGAAGCGCCAGCCGAGGGATTGGACGGCGTAGGAGGAGATGGTGGGTCCGACAGCAGGACCTGTGGAGGCGACGATTGCCCAGAGTGCGACAGCGAAGGGGAATTGGGGCGGTTTCCAGATGTCAGCGAAAGAGGCGCCGGCTGTGGCCAAGCAAGGTGAGCACATGAAGCCGAGCAGAAAGCGCAAGACCATGAGACCCGGATAGTTGTTAACGAGGGCGGTAGGGATGCAGAGAATTACGAAGAGGAAGCCGGATATGGCGTAGGGTGGGTTGCGGCCGATTGCTGGAATCTCGCTGAGAGGGGAGAATAGAAGACTGCCGAGGCCATACCCCTATAGTATGTTAGACTTCAATCGGCCGCTTTGGAGACGGTTGAAAAGGTACTTACAAGGACATAGAGGGCAATGCCTAGTGCACCTTCAGTCTGGCTGACACCAAAGATTCGTTGCACATCCGCTTGACTAGATGTGTAAATTGAAGATCCAACATAGACAGCGAATGTCCAGAGACAGAGGGTGGCTGTCACTAGAATCTTCTCTGCCATCGGCCAATTCTGGGGATTGCTCGGATCTTCTGGGCCGCTCCAGTCGACGAGGTTGACTTGCGAGATCTTGCCCTCAAGGGCTTCCGGCAGGGGGTCTTCGGTGACATCGTCGGATGATGAGCTAGGCGATAGGTTCTTCGCTCGAGATCGCGAAAAGGAGAATGTGCCGGTTCGAGCGTAATGTATTAGGGACCCGAGGGCCGAGTGTTTGAATAAGTAGGCCATATTGTAGCTAAGGAGGAGAGGTGTGCACTGGAAGAAAGGATGAAGAAGTCGGGTGAGATAGCGCCTGGTGTTGGTCGCCGCTATTTATCTATTAGAAGGCTGAAGGAGCTATGCAGATAAGATGCTGTGGTTCCTCGGAAGGGGGGCCGTATGCTGGAAATTATATCTGTTGCGAGGTGCTGGCGGGCTCTACATTTTGTAAAGTCCCATAACGCTTCACCATCAGCTGCGGTTTGTCATCGGAGCATCCGTCCGACACGCGCGGAGTCGGATATTGCTCATGCTGGGCCATTATGGTGTTTCCTGCCAAGGAAAACGTTATGAATCACAGGCAAGTCCTGCCCTCTGTGCCCTGGATTTTGCCTTGGATGGGGGTCAGACTTGCCAGGCGATGGTGGATCTTTGCCCATTCGGGCTCTAGTGTGCACAGCGTCGCTTGATGGAGCCACGCAGAATCAGCCGCAAATCTCTTCCCGCCCTTTTCCCCAACGCTCTTCTTTTTTTCGCGGCGATAACGTTAAGCTGGCTAAACGACGCATGCGAGAAGTTTGCTTGGGCGTCAACCGTATTGTCCTCCTAATCGGGTAAGTGCAAGACCGCTTACTAAAAAAAAAGCCCCTACCTAACATCAGAAGAGTCAGAATGATTGGTCGAGGTGCATGACACAGCCTTATCCGGACGAAATCTCGGACGGCGGGCCGCGCCAGAGCTGAGCAGCAGAGGGGTCCCGAGATATACTCGGAGTACCGTACATACGCCAGAACGCCCTTCCATGCATGATGACCTACCGTACTTGGTATGCATTGTGAGCCGGGCATAGGAGATACCACACTGCTCGTTGGCATTCGAGACAGCACGTGGTGATGCGTGTTGGACATATCGGAGTTTTGGGTGCCCACGCCCGCGGTTCCGGGAGCGTTCGTGCGCTTACTTCGCGTTCGAATAACATCATGTTGACGAATGACTCATTATGAACGATGCTGCGCCATGGAGAACTAGTCGCATACTGTGGAACCAGTAGACGGGTGCAAAAAACTCCTAGGCGATGGATGACTTCATCGACGGCCTTTTTCTTTGTTCTACAGTCGTTCACCAACTGGACTACGCGTGGAATTGCCGCATCGGTGGGCGCAGAGTGACACGCAGTACTGTCCAGGTAGTCATGGCTGTAAGGTCGAAATCCCGCAAGGTATGGAGTTACGATTAGCCCTCGCAAACGCGCTGAGGCTGTGTGGATTCACCTAGGAGGCCGTCAGTATGTGCATCCGAGATTCTCTCTGTGCAAAATTGGCTTTGCTTACAGTATAAATTTGGCCATTCTAGACCGCTCTTCCTTTGAAAGCTTGAGATGCAACCTTTTCGGCGACAATGACCTCAAGAGTGCAGTCAGCTTGCCTCGGACACTTTTGTCCCGGGAAAAGTGCCCATAGCGCTAGGCTTACGATCTCCGCGCAGTCCTCGAGGATTGACTACCAGTACCAGTACTTTGGATCGCATTCAATTTGAAGTCACTAACGGGACGTAATTCCGGAGACATTTCGTTCGCAGGTGTCGATGGGACGAGTCGGAATGGCCCCACCGATGAGAAGGCACGAGGAGAGTGGATTTCCTGGGTTGTCCCTGCTCTTCTCCCTGTGTCTTCAACCGCAGCTTGCCCCGTCGTTTCTCCATATGATTCCCCTATGATATCCTCCTCTTCCTGCTCGACACTATCTAGGAATACGAATGATTCGCATTCGATATGAGGCCGAGATGTTGGGTGGGAAGCAGAGTCCTGAGGGGTAGGTAGTTGTTCTGTCCGGTGAGCGTGCTATTATTTCGGTGTGGACAAGGCTCGTAGGTGAGAGACTTTCTTTCGAGAGCATTCAGCATGGGAGATTGAGAGATGGGCCGGAGACACACTATAATCGAAGGATCGATATACAACCTTTGCCCGTGGTCGCTCAAAATGATGGGCATCGAAGCGCGCAGTTCTGCCGCGGACCCGGGCAAATACTTACTTGCTACGACTGTGAAAACAGCTCGCAGTAGAGAATAAAGGACGGGCAAGCGCACAACATTGAAAAAATCAGAGGGGCTTGCTGTTGCGAAATAAGGCGACCGTTCTTTTGAGAGTGGAAGTCCGCAGGAATTCGGGCTCGGTGCAACTGTTATCCGGTCAGTTGCACCTACCATGTGTGTAATACTCTCGTGCGAATGCCTCTTAGACCTGCGTCTTTATTTGGTCTCACGTGAGAGAGCGGTTTCTGTTTGAAATTCATCGTGTAGGTGTCGAAAATTCCAAGCAAGTGTCTCCCCGAAGGCCTGTTCCAGGCTTGCGGTACGGCCTATTGGGAAAACACTGAACATCCATCCTCGCGCGACACACCAAGACACAAGGCTACACCATGCGACAATGTCACCGCTCGTGACAGTTCGATGGTCCATTAAAAGGCTCTTGCGTGATGAATGTCTCTAGCAGAAAAGGATGAGCCGCTCGGTGGATGGCGGCGCCCATAACGTGTCGCATGATATTTGCAGTATACGAGAAAATAATATCGAAGTCCAGTCGAGAAGGGAATAAATAGATGAAATGGTCACCAGGAGAAATGTTTGACCAAGATCTAAAGGTTTGTGTGGAGGCAGGTGGGGCGATCAAGGATCGCACCGTCTCCTTCGCCTTCGCGGATTTGATTATCCGACATCGACGCTTTGAAATCATTTCGAAAGCTCACGACTGGGCCTTCATAATGTGGAATTCTATCATTGAGACTTCAGCGCTGATAACGGTACCTTTTGAAGATATCGGGGGAAGGTGTCATTCGTACATCGCAGGATGCGCTAGTTACCAAGCTCCCCCGATAAGCCAACATGTCACCTAGGTACCAAACGTGTATATGGAGATGTCTACCTACAGAACTCATCTGGGCCTTTTGCGATGATATTTTTAACTTGACTGGTCTGGTACCGGCCTTGTCGGGGATTCTGAGCCTGTAGATAGGGTTGGATATTGTTGACAGCTTACAAGAAGCGGGCCATTGGCATGGTAGAAATGGATTTGAGGGCCAGAATGAGGAGAGTGGCAACCTCAAAGTTCAGATGTAGTAGTTGTGACAGTCTTTCTTTGTGTTCGTCTTGTTCCCACAGCTTCTGAGTATAACTGAGCCGCCGTATCGGAAGCGGACTGTCCGTTTTTATGGAGTCGGTAATCTCGTTGAATTGCCGGAGGTATTCCAGTTGCTCGGCCAAGTCCTTTATCTTGGAATCTAGAGCTCGGAACTGTTCGCCGTTCAGTGCAAGCGCGCAGCTGCAGATTTCGTCCAGATGTTCCATAGGAGTGGGTGGTGCTTGCGTGAGCTGGAAGGTGAGCGCTGCTTGCGAGGGCTAGGAGGTGAACGATGCCTGCAGGAGTTCGCCAATTATACGAAATCCAGCCCCGGAGCGGAGCTAAACAGGACATATCAGCCTGGTCCTAGCCTTGCGCCCTCATGCAACAACAGCACAACAAGGCAGAGCTCCACGGCTGCCTAATGATAGCGCGCTGTCATTGACTCACCGGTGCCCTCTTCGAAGACTTCTGTCCAGTGAGGTATGGAACTGCCTATTCTCCGTAAGGGACATTGCAACGTCAATGAGCGGAGAAGTGTGGGGGCGTCAGGTTTGGGATGGACTGGGACGCTTTCTATATATTATGCGAGTCGTAGCCTTCCAGGAGACAAATTCTCTCCTCCCTCCTGCGGCAGAGAATCAATCGAGAATCAAAATCGCTGATCTGCATTTGATACTCCTACGCCACCCTCCTTCATTGTGCCAGGGCTCACTATCAACCAAGCCTTCACGATGGCCGCCAGCAGCCCTACTGAGCCCGTCAACTGGATAAACTGCCCAAATGTGGATTCAACAATTTCACGCGCAAGTTAACGTGCGAAGGAACTCTACCGGATGGAAGCACTTGTGGTGCTGCTCTTCCTGTTGCTATTGCTTGATAAGGTAATTGGTCTCTGAATGCAGCCTTTGGGCGTCATGCTAATTAGTTTTAGGACCACCATCGTGGCGGAATAGCCTTAAAATCATGGCAAGAACTGGTGACGGATTACAGTTGAAATTGGGTTGTTGTTCTGGGGATGCAGACAAATACACATTCGTTATAAAACTTGACATAGATCAACAATCCTAGAAGCCCAACTCTTAAAGTGAAAGATCTGAATAACTGCTAGGGGGCGCCGTACCCTCGCCACCTCATAAAAGCATCTGCATACTCCTCAAATCCTTGAGCCCCAAGCGCCTTTTGAACTTCTCTTCTCCACCAAGTGGAATTATCGCTTGCTGAAGCAGACAAGTCCATACCAGGTGAAAGTCGAAATTTAGTCCTAATCCAGCCACGAGGAAGATAGCCAGCGATTTCAAAGTCGATGATTCCAATCTCTCCTGTTGTCGGTTCCTCTTCCACAATGATGTTCCCGGGTCCAAGATCAGCATGATAGAAAACGGGTTCAGAGCAATCCATCCCTATCGCCTCACATCCCATTTGAATCGACCTGTAATCGTCGCCACTTTGGGGCATAACGAGGTAATCTTCAGGTATGTTTTGATTGTCCACACCGCCAACCCTATGTCCCTTCCACTATGCCATTGCCTTGCAGACATTTACCACAGCGTCAACATAGCGGAATTGCCAACTTTCACTCAGGGTGGACCATGCAACATCCAGAGTTCGTCCTTGAAGCCTATGGAGGAACAGATAGGATCGGTCGCTGCCGAACGCATGGCGTATGACCTTTGGTGTTTTGAAGCTGGGTCGTTGAGCTTGGACAAAGTCTAGGGTGACTGATTCGGGGGTGATACCCTCCTCGATGTATCGAACTTTGCAAAGAGCATCATTTCCGATAGACCAGACAGCAGACGCGTCGGCAATGTCATGAACTAGTTTGATGTACGGACTGTCAGGCGAGGTTGTCGGTGGAGGTGGGACTGGTGCTTCAGTCAACGTGTAGCCTGAATCGTCACCACGGTCAATCCAGGTCGCGTCGTCCATTGGACTGGATGAACGATGGAGAAGGAGGTTGCCAATGAGCCAAATATTTGAATTAACTTGTTTGAGGGACTTCTTGATATGATTTTCGTCATATTTCCGTTTGATAACCATGTCTTGATATGGGCGTGAAAGGATACCGGCAGGGAAGTGTGCACGATGGATATGTTAGTGATGGTCTGGGGAACGAAGCCCACCAAGCAAGAAGGTTTGGGGTTTGGTGTTCCAGTGCGAAACACCCTGGGGCAACTCGGCAAACCTAGCGCGCTTGGCGGACTGTTGACAAGGCAACTGCCTCGTCACCCTCTGCGCTTGCAGATGAATGGCCATCACCTTTAGTCACGCGAGGGAAGGTACGTTGTCGCCTCAAGATAATTTCTCGCACCAACGGTGTGGCACTACCCGACTCCAGCCCCGTACAGCCAACAAGGCCACCAGAGCGAGCCCGAGAAGAAGCCAAACGTCCAAAGCGCTCAAAAGGAACAAGGTTGCGAACATGCCGGCCCCCGAGCTAGAAGACAATCGACCCAGCGTGCAGCTAATTACCCCCGAAACATCACTCTGAGCTAGATGTAGAATAGGGTAAAGGTCGAATTTTAGTTCTAATCTAACTCTAAGTTTTAACGCGTTTTAATTCCCTTATCTATAGATCTTATAATTACTTAGAGAGTAGTATTTCTTTACTATATTACTTACTATATTTTTAGTAATATTCTTTATTTATCTAATATTTCTTAATAGTAGAAGCTATTTAATTATAACTATAATAATATATATAACGTATTCTACTACTAAGTAAGCTACTCTACTAAGTAAGCTACTTTTACTAAGATAAATACTACTTTATCTAGACGCGTAATATCTTAACTACTTTAACTAAAATTAACTTTAAAAGAAGATAGAATACTTCTTATCTTATTAGCTCTTTAGTTATACTAAGTTTAAAGTATATAACGCGTTACTAAAGTCTAGAATATTAATTATATAATATTAGATTAAAGATACGCTAGACGCTCTTTTTAACGTAATTCTTAACTAAACTACTCTAAGCTTACTCTCTTTAAGAATTAGATAATTATTTAGACTACTTTTAAGCTAGATATACGTAGATTTACCTTTATACTTAGTAAGATAGAAGATATAGCTAATAAACTACTTAAGACGCGTAGTATAAGAGATAGAACTCTAAGAGCTAATTACTAGAAGTAATACTAATAGATTTAATAAAGAACTATTTAAAGTTTACTAAAAGAGTTTTTTAAAAAAGCTAAACTAGCTTTAGAAAAGCTTTAGTAGTTTTAAAACTAGCTCTAATTAGTTTAAAAGCTTCTATTAAGAGTTTCTAAGTCTTACTTATTATAAGCTCTTCTCTCTTCTCTCTCTCTAAGTTCTACTTAGAAGAAATATTATAATTAAGTAGTAAAAGAGCTTTAATATTATAAGAGAAGTTTATAGTATAAGTCTAAAAGTTTTTATAGCTTTAAATAATAATAATTAGTTATATAGCTTTAGCTATAGTTTTAGTTATATAATAAGATTTCTAATATCTCTTTCTTTAGTATATCCGCCTTATATTATAGAGTTTTACTAACTTTACTACTTTTATTCTTTCTAAGTAGTAGAATTATACTTTTTTAAGTAGTAGAGTTCTTATTTATTTTACTTAAAGTTATTTATTTATTTTATTACTTTACTTTATATTTATTTTATTACTTTACTTTATATTTATTTTATTACTTTACTTTATATTTATTTTATTACTTTACTTTATATTTATTTTATTTCTTTTAGATATTTCTTTATATAATTTTCTCTTACGTAAGTAGAGTTATAGTATATAAGCGCGTTTTATATTTATAATAATAAAACTTTTCTTTTTACTACTTTTCTTTCTTAATATTATACTTTAATCTTATCTAAAACTCTTCTTTTACTTTTTAATTCTAAGTATTATACTTCTTAGCTTTTTCTTTATTATTTTATACTCTTTTTATATAAATTCCTCTTACTATAGTTAGTATTATAAAAAGAGAGTTAATAATAAATAATTTTTTAGCTTTATAATATTCTATTATAATGCTCTTTACTTATAAAAGTCTTACGCTATTAGCGTCTATAATACTATAGTAACTATTTCTACTAATTAGTAAGATATTAGAGTAGTTTTTTAATTCTTTTATTTTAGCTTTTTCTTTTTAAGAAAAGTATACTTTTTAGTAACTTAAGAGTACTTCTCTTCTTAATTCTTAGCTATAAGTTAGAGTTTTTCTTCTTTTTTCTTTTTTTCTTTTTAGACTAACTTAGCTAGTAGACTTCTATAGCGTAAATTACTCTAGCTTTACTATTTTTTATTTATATTATATTTAAGTTTTATTTTTATATTCTATTATTATTATTTTAAATCTTATCTTATTTTACTTTTACTTTTACTTCTACTTCTACTCTACTTATACTAGCTTCTACTCTAACTTATAAGAAGCTATATAAGTAATATAAGAAAAGTATAAGAAAATATTATATTACTTATATTATTTAGTATTACGCGCTTACTGTAATAATAGAGAGAGTATTCTATCTATTCTAAGAAGCTCGCAGAGCTTAGAAGCTATATATAGTAGATTTAAATACTTAACGTATTAGAGGTATTTTAGCTTTTAAGCTTTAGCTAAGCTTCTAAAAGCTATACTTTTACGTAATATACTCTCTAGCTTTTAGTAAGTACTCTTACTAAGAGCTATAGCTTTACGTAACTTCTCTAATTCTCTAAAATACTCTTTAGAGAATTAAGTACTATATATAAAGAAAAAGAAGCTCTTATAAAGCTACTAAGTAGTAAATAAGACTTACTTACGTATTTTATATAAAGCTCTAAAAAGTAAAAGATATTTTATCTAAATTATACTACTAGCTTAGCTAGTACTAAACTACTTTTTATTAGTAATACGTATATATTACTATAGTTTAAGAAGCTTATTCTTTAGATATATTACTCTAATTTATATTATCTATTCTAAGCTTATACTTTTATAGTACTTAGATACTAGATTTAAAAATATTAACTCTTTTTTCTTAGAGCTTTTTATACGTATTTCTACTACTCTTTATTTAGTTATTTTTTAATTTTCTTACTTTCTTTTATAGTTAGTAGAGCTTAGAGCTCTTATCTTACTATTCTCTAAAGCGCGTATTTAATATATACGTAATTAACTAATCTCTAGAAGTACTATATACTTTTATAGTAAGAGTAAGAGTATTTCTCTTACTTTATATAATCTCTAAGTATAATATATATACTTTACCTAATCTTCTTATAATAAGCTAGCTAAGAGAACTATTTAGCGTACTAGTTAATTATAAGAGTATATAAAACTACGTTTAAATAAGTAAGATTTTTAAGTTTATACTTTATCTATAATAGGTAAAAACTTAAGATAGCGTATAAGAAGTCTCTAATTAAGAGTATTCTTTTAATTTTATTAAGATTTATACTTTTAGCGTTAGTATACGCTTTATTTTAGTTAAGTATTTATTTAGATAGTTCTATACTTATGCTTAAGACTAAGTAATTAATAATCTTTTAGTAAATTAAATAAATCTACTTCTTCTAATTCTCTATACTTAAGTAGAGATTCTTCTAAAGAGCCTTAAGTAGTATATAAAGTAACTAATCTTCTAACTATAATATAGTAAGCTTAAGTAAGCTAGTATTAACTATAGCGTATACTTAAGTCTATATACTCTAGAGCTTATTAACTAACTATCTATAGATTATTAGCTTAATCTAATATAACTTAAGCTCTTCTAAGCTTATAAAAACTAGATTAAATACTATAAATATAATAATAAGTAAGTTTAAAAGCGCTATAAGTTTAGAGTTAATTTAATTCTATATTTATTAAGCTTACGTATAGTACTTAAGCTATACATACTAAGTAGAAAAAGATAGGTAATTAGTAAGGCGTTTATTTATAAGTATTATTATTAAAGTATTATTTAAGACGCTTATTATAATAGTTAAGAACTTAATTAAGATAAAGATAGAGTAGAGAGATAGATACTAATAAGTACTTAAGTAGCTAGTTATACGTAGAGAACGTTACGTAGACTAGGCTTATAACTATTACGCACTTACTATAATAATAGAGAGAGTATTCTATCTATTCTAAAAAGCTCGCAGAGCTTAGAAGCTATATATAGTAGGTTTAAATACTTAATGTATTAGGGGTATTTTAGCTCCTAAGCTCTAGTTAAGCTTTTAAAAGCCGTACTTCTACGCGATATTTAGCTATCTAAGTTAGATTTAAAGTACTATTAAGCTTAAGATAAGCTACTCTATCTAAAGTCTATTTAATATATATATTATACTTCTAATCGCGTTAAATATAACTCTATAAAGAATATTTTTAAAAAAGACTTTTAAGTAATCTTAAAGTTAGTCTACGTATTATATAAGTAAGTAGAGAGAAAGATTATAAAGTAGACTAAAATTAATAATTACTAAGTAAAAGTTAAGACTATTATAAACTACTATTAAGCTTCTCTAAAGTATTAGATTAAAAAGCGTAAGACTATATTACTAAAGCTTAATAATATTATAAAAAGAAAGTTTAGTATAGTTATAAAAAAGAAGAAAGTATATTAGTTTATTTAAAAGCTTAAGTTTTTCTACTTTAAATTCTTTTAATTTTAAGTAAGTTTTAACGTTTCTTTTTTACTATATTATACTAATATTTTTAGATTAAATTAGAGACTTTACTCTAGTTTATTTAGAATAGTATTTACGTATTATAACTTAGTATAGTTACTATTAGCTACGCCTTTAAAAGTCTAATAGTTCTAAATTCTAATTATAATTCTACTATTATAGCTTTTACTATTATAGCTTTAGCTACTTCTTAGAGTAATTTAGAAGATAATATTTATATAATAAAGTATAATAAAAATAAGAATAATATAGAGATTCTTACTTAAGCTAGCTAAGATTAGATTTCTACTTAGCTATTATTATAATAGATTTCTAGTATATTATTATATATGTATATATAAGGTATTTGTGCGTGCTATATTACGGGTAACGTAAGTACTAAATATAGTAAAGAATATAGTAAAAAACACAGTAAGCTATAATACTCTATAGTATATAAAATTACGAAGAAGTTATTTAAATAGTAAGTATTAGTAATAGCGGCTAACTAAATTAATATAATTTAAGAGGTTAGTCTAATAATAAGTATAAGAAGAAGCTGCTACCTTTAAATATACTATAAGTACTAAGTAAATCTATCTAAAGTTCTAGTATTAATAGTAAAAGATACAGAGATATTAAGAAGTTATTCTATAGTTATAAGTAAAAAGTTTTCTAGAGTACTACGAAATAAAGTCGTAAGTAAGTATAAAGGCTAATATTACTATTCTAAGTAAGATATATTAATTTAAATGTCTAAGATATATCGTCTAATTCTTATAAATATAAATAGTTTAAAAGATCGCGAATATAAAGCTAAATTAGATAAAAAGATCTATATATTTAGGTATTATAAAGCAGACAGTATTACGAGAGTTATTTAATTCTTAAAGGAAACGTAAGAAAAGGCTGTATTTAATCTCTCTTATATAATAATTTATCGTATAAGACGTTACGTAAGGAGCTTAAATAGAGGTTCTTTATAGTAAAATTATATAGCTAGACTCTAATTTTTATTTAGTTATTTACTAGTTCTAATTAGGAATTAGTAGTTTTTTAGCTTATATCCGCGTTAGCCTCTGCGTTAGCTTAGAGGTTTAGCTTATATAAGTAAGTATATACTCTAATAGTTATTTAGAGTATTAGAATAGTAGACTTTCTAGATCTAGGCTAGTAATTAGTCTAATAATTAGTAATTAGACTAATAATTAATTAGTAGTACTATAGTCTAATTATTAGTTAGAGATACTATACTTATATAGTATACTAATTTTTATTATATTATAATAGTACGCTTCTCTTCTTCTTCTCTTTTAGAGAGCTGCTTATAGAGAAGGTTTATCTAAGTATTTCTAATAAAACTTATTAAGAAGTTTAAGATCTTTAAGAGCTTTAGCTAGCTTCTAAGACTAATTATTATACCTAGTCTATTTTACTAAGTATTTATATTATTATCTTCTATAGTTATATTAGAAGTCTTTAATACGTTTAACTTAAAATTCTTCTTCTCTATTAACTTTAATTAGTAGGGGTAGAGGATTTTACTATTTTAATAGATAATTAGACTTAAGAGTAGTAGGTCTAAAGAGCTATATATAAAAGACTAAGTATAGCTTATTTATTAATTCTAGAAGGTTAAGTTAGTAAGCGTAGAAAGAGACTATCTAGCTTACTCTATAAAAGTCTAGATTCTTCTAATTAAGCTTTTTAGACGCGCGCGTTATTTAGATATTATATACGTCTAGCTAGACTTTATCTCCTACTTAATAGACTAGAGTAAGTTATTAAGACTTATTCGTATATTCTTATTATACTACTTAGGATTATCTAAGCTCTACTTATATAAATTTTATAATATTCTTTATTTATTCTATAAACTAGTTAGCTTTCTGCGCTTAAAGATATAGAGTTAGAGGTATTTAGTTTTTAGTAAATCGTTTAAATCCTATTTAGAGGTTCTATTTATATATAGTAATAAAGAGAGTAACTTTTATTAACTTAGAAATAGTATTATTAGCTGTGAACTACGTAGTAGCTAACTATTATACTTAGTTATTCTATAAGTAGTTTATATACGTACGTAAGACTTACTTTATAATTACGTTTATATTTTCTATCTAACTATTAGTCTATAGATAGAAGGCGGTTAATAGTAGAGCCTTAATATCTAGCTATATATAAAGCTCTTACTAGAAGGCTAAAATAAATTATAGGCTCTAATTAGAGATAATTATCTTAGATAGGCTGTAGTATATCTATATATATTATAGAAATAGCTTTACTACTTCTTACGTAGTTATTAGCGCGTATAAGATTAATATATAGTACTTTATTAGTCTATTAACTACTACTAGAATATTAAAATATTCTTTAGATAGTAGAAGATTAACTATGAAGTTTATAGATATATATTACTACCTCTAATAAAGAATAGAGAGT
>JAFHBV010000396.1:0-34972 GCA_019022785.1 Pseudomonodictys pantanalensis | reverse complement strand
CCCCCCCCCCCCCCCCCCCCCCCCCCCCCCCCCCCCCCCGCCCCCCCCCCGCCCCCCGGCAGAAGCGGCTGCCTTCGACGATGGGGTGCGAGTGGGTCCATTAAGCAGTGTATATGCTCTAGGAGCAGGACTGGAGGGTTTCCTGTAAGGTACCCGGGATGTGCTAACCACTCACTACAGTTATATGCCAGCTTCAATTTTGATTGGACTGCTCTTTACGGCATAACTCGCCCGCGGGTTATTGAGATTAGTACGAGTGAATCGTGTTCCCTTTTAGTCTGAGAATCGACCTTCGGCCGAAAGATGTGGCGAAGCAAAGGCGTTTTCCGTCTTACGCTCTCCAATGTCGTCTTACCCCCTCTTGGCGAACAATGTGTGAAATTTGGGGTTATAAGAATTGGTCCCATCCAACTCCATAATGCATCAATTCGAATCCATTCAGGGTCGTCTTGCTTTATACAGACAATATGCACAAATTTCCCGCATTTCTCGCAGTCTTTTTGCGCTTCATTGCCGTCGCCTCTACTTCGCCCAGGCCAGCCAATCACGAAAGAGCAGCTCACAGCGAGGTGGACAGCCACCCTGTCACCAGCACCACAGGTCCGCCTAGGTACTGGACAAAAGAAGCTATTTTTGGTCTACTTGCCATATGCATTACACTCATCTTGTCCTTGCTTGGGATAAAATGGATTAAGAAACGATTAGGATCGCTCTTTGGTCGCATATCATGGTTTCGAGGTTCGAAGTCCTTCCCTGAAGGTCCCCTTCATACACCGATGAACAAAGCAGCATCTCTCTGACGTTAATCAGATACAACGACTACTAGACGCACAAATGACCGGGGGGATATTGAGATGAACGTCGGCTTGGTCCTCAACACTACCTCCCTCGCGAATGCCGACTCGGACACAGATCGCGCATCGCAAACGAGCGTCGACGCCGTCACAGATATTACCCGCACTATCAATGATTCAATCACAGATGTGGGGTCTGTAATGAGTACCGGATTGCAGACCAGTGATGATCTGGAAGGGAAAGCAAGGCCACGGAGGATCGAGAGCGAGCCGCCCTTTTTCTTAGAAACCGAACTCGAATACTACGACCGCTGCAGAGCACTCCTCATCAAAGTCAAGCAAGAGTGGCCCACTAGGTGATTATATCCTTGTATACATCGCTACGACGAAGAGACTAATAAGTGTGGCAGAGACACCGCAGCCAACGGCACCCGTTCGTCACCCTCGATTGGGACTGTATCGAATTAAGCAGAATATTGCAACTGAATGGCTAAAATGCAATTGATGGACACCAGAACAAGAGTATAGGTAGTCTATACTCAACTCGCTTCGTTCTACAGCATATTTGGGTCCTTGGAGTCCGGAGGCACCGGATTCGGCAGGGATAGCACCCGGAGGTCTTCGTATAGCAATTCCATGGTATCCATTCTCGCTCTCCTTTTCTTTTCCCGAAAATGGTACTCCTGAACCGATTCTTCAGCATATTCGTGGCATTGATCCTTTTTGAAGTCTTTCTCGCTCTTTCTTCCGTGCCCGCTATAACCCTCTGGCTACCTCTTTCCCTTCACGATGCAGCCTTACCTTTCCATCCTGTCATAACTCGGCTTTCACTTTTCCGTCTCATAGCATGCTTCTCAACCTTCGCCATCCAAGAGAAAGCACACTCCAACTCGGTGCGTTCTCTAGGGCATCCAAACACCCCCGACCTTCACAGCATCTAATCAGTAGTCTACCATCTCCGTCCAACTCAAGTCGGCACCCGTGCGCTTCACATATACCTTATCACGCACTTCTCGGTCCAGTCCTCGTTATGTTGCCCACGCATATTCTAGAGTGCAAGTGCTTGATAGATTGCCGCCCCGTCTTCTGGCCCTTCTAGTCGGACATCCATTCTTCCTCTATTTCTCTCTCTATCGCTTGCTCCGATCATTATTCTCACCTCTCTCGCTTCTAGTCAACGGGGCTGAGACTGCAACAGCATGGTGCTGCACTAAAATGGCCTCCAGGGATATGTAATATGTAGACGGCATGATGTCATCAACATTAGGCTTGTCGTGAATATAACCCATTCATGCGAGAATACAGTGGTCCCTAAAGATCCGTTGAACGATCTGAATCTGGGCGATACTGCCAGTCATAAGGGAGGCATGTGTCCCCGGCCAAGATGTGCCTTACGTCTTCCCGCCACCTGAGTCGCACTGCGTCCGCTTACTTTGGCAGCTGCACCACAACTAAGAAAATGAGGACGCGGGACGAGGCTCCGCACGGCACGTACGTCGCTGAGAGGCTTTTCTAACCAATCTCGTCGCTTGAGCCTCTCGTGCTTGGTGGTGATTGGCTGTAGGGTCGCCTCAGACACAGCCACAAAACGACGAAGATTACTCCGATGGCCAGCAGTCGGTTCGCGGTCGCGAAGAAGCAGAACTTATAAGAAGATGCGGTTCTTTGCGTTGAATATGCAACATTTCAACAGCCATCCTAGAATAGAAGTCTTGCCATGGTGCCCCAGTCAATGTTATATATCTTTTTCGCGGTCTTTTTCGGAACAGCATACGCATTACCACTACCGACCAATCACAGCGAAGTCGACAACACGAAGCAGAGCCGCATACCCGCCGGTCCACCAACATCGTGGACGAAGGAAGCTGTGTTCGGGCTACTCGGTGTTTGCACAACTGTCATCCTGTTCTTGCTTGGTGTTAAATGCGCAAGGCTGAGGGAATGGGTGGCCGGTCGGACGTTATGGTCTCGAGGTAGGTGCTTGCCTTCCCAGCGCGCCGGGTCCAGAGGTGGAACTGGAAGGCAGTGATGACTGGATCTAATATGTGTATAGCGCAAAGGGCCCTACCGATATATAGCAGGCCGGCAAGGCCACGGACAATCAGTGACTGGCGACGATACAACCAGGATGAGATTCGCATGGAGTGGCAGAGGCGATATGGCGACTTGGTGGAAGCGAGGCGGGGAGGTTTCTGATCCTTCTAGATGGTGTGCTAGATTGAGTGCTGTCGCAATTACGATGAACTGTTCGGGAACATGTCGCCCTTCAATTGAACCGTGTTGTTGTTGTCGGCATCTGGCCGAGCAAACCCCGAGACTCAAACATCCCTCGCGTAATTCCACGCTACGCCCAATAGACCAAGCATCCTGCCGCTCAATGTCTCCTGAGCGCACCCTCGGCACCACACGACCGTTCGTCCCCGACCTCTCGACGCGCAACCCTTCGTCGAAATGGGCCGTGGCGAAGGTTTTCGTTGTCTCGCCATGTCCGAGGGCTGGAGGCCGCCCATTTTTCTCAAAGCGTCGTCATGTTGCCCGTTTTCTAATTCCCTCCTATAGTGACGTCCAGAGGTGTAGGTGCAAAAATACTAAGAAGTCTCCGTTAATTATTCGCTCGTTCATGCTAACATGCAGACCCGCTGCTATAGTCTTCGGAGTTTACGGTTTTACACTGGGCTAGCCTGGAAACAAGCCGCTACTTTACGCCCCAGAGCTGTACACGGCTGTGCTGACAGCTCGGAAGCTGAGTCCCACAACCTCCGATCTCTCGGATAGCGGACCAAACGTTGGAGCTGTCCGACGTTGAGTGGTATAAGTTTTAGAGCTGTGCGCAATCATGGCGAGGGGATTTAGAATATCAAACATCTCACGACGCAGCCATGACTTACTTTCCTCTATATTGCCTCTGTTTCGCAGTCGCTATTAATACTGTTAGCAGCCTTCCGCTACCGCCGCCTTCCAATCAGGATCAGGTGTCAGGAGATGCTGGCCAGATCCGTGTACCAAGTTATTGGACGAAGGAAGCTATCTTCGGGCTACTCGGCGTGTGTGCTACGGTCATTTGCGCCGCGGTGGGGTTAGGTTGTGTGAGGCTAAGAGGAATCTGTAGACGAGTCGGAAGGTTTAGGGGTATGTGTCTTCTCAATCCGATCCAAATAAAGACGTAGGGAATTGAACTGACACTTGTAGCATGGGAGAGAAAGCGCAAGAGAGTGTTGCCACTGCAAATCTGTAGCATCATCCGATTGGAAAGGCCCAGGAGGATTGGGAACTGGAGAAGATGCGACCCGGAGGAGGTGAGGAGGGAATGGCAGAGGAGGTATGAGGGCCTAGTAGAGGCAAGACGGGGCGGGTTTTGATGCTGGTAACTTCGGTCGCGCTTCTCTATTGTGAAGAGCTGGTGCCTTGACTCGGTTGTGAGAGCCGCGGAAAGTGAGGGGAGGGGATCATTGCAAGATCATTGCGGGATCATGGATCATGTTCCAGTGATGCAGTAGCTGCTATGAGCTAGGTAGCGCTATGCGCAGCCGAAAGTCTTGCAAGGTGGTCGAGCCTCCCGCTCAACCACAGCGCATAGGCTGGGTCTGAGGTCGGCAGGTAAGAGATGTGGTGGATGCTGTTAGAAATGGTTGGGTAGTGCTCATGTGTGGTAGGCGCTTATGAAGGTGAATATAATGAGGATGGACACCGGAGGTCAATGGTGATGAATCCTAGAGCAGTCGCTGGGACTACGGCTTTTGTATCGGCCTCTAAGGAGCTGCAGCTTGGGGCCGTAAGGCCGTAAGGTTGGAACGCAACAAGCCAATCAAAAATTTGAGGGCTGGGAGGTTGGTACCTGCCACTGCTGAGCCATGAACAGAATAAAACTTTTCTCCTCGACGACGTTCAAAATGCAACCTTCGCCTTCACCGCCAGCATTACAATATAGCTCGAGAACATATAATCGAAGTTTCCGCATCTTTTCAACTCGTTTTCCCACTTAAAACCCGTGATGCCGTTACCGATCAATCACGATCAGCCACCCCACCTGCCTGACGCCGCGGGGCAGAGCCGCACGGCCCATCCCCAGCCCGCCTGGACCAAAGAAGCCATCTTCGGGCTCCTTGGCGTGTGTGTTGCAGCCATCTGCTTCTTGCTCAAATCAAAATACAGGAGGTTGCGGCGCTACTCGCGGACGGGCTGGTTCTGGTTCTCCAGTCGAGTGTTGGGGTCGAGAGGTATGCCAAAATCCCTGCGGTCCAATGGCGGTAAGCGAAATAGATTGATCAACAGGACGAGTAGGCACCACTGCGTCTAGGGAAGCGACTCAGAACCAGGATGTGGAGCTGGTCGCACAATCTGGATCGCAATCGAACGCCGAGCCAACCGCTACAGTGCACACGGAAACGACCTCGTCCAACGAAGCTGAATCGGAGGAGGCAAGGCCCAGAATAATCAAGGATTGGATAAGGCGTGACAGAATAGTATTCTGGGAGGAGCAGCAGAAGAGATACAATGACCTGGTAAAGGCGAGGCGGGGTGGCCTTTGATTGAACCGCTTCGGTCATCTAGAGACGTGCGGGTGAGCGCAACGTGGGCTGGCCTCCCACCTCCGGCACATTTTGTGCCACTACAAGCGTGCGGAATATTCCCTTTACTTTGTCTGAATGTTGTCTGCTTGTCGGCTCAATAAACGAATTTCCTTTGTCTCGAGTACCCTAAGATAACAACTGCCAATCTCCAGTGGTAACGCCGCGCAGAATCTGGGCAGGAGCCCGTCGTCACTTGAACAAGAAGCTGGCCTTCTAAATTCTCTCATGATCGATGCCTTGTACGCCTAGTACTTTGCTCTTGGCTAGTGGCGATGAAGCACTGCTACTCTGATAGTGTTCGTCACTGCTTACATAAGCCACTAGCGACGCAAACTTCGCGAGGCGTCCGGAAGTCCTTCCACGGCGCGTCGGAAACCTCTCAACGCGAAAGTAACATGAAGTTCTATACCTTTGCATCAGAATTCCGTACCAACATTCTGACCAGATAAAAGTCTGTCACAGAGCGCGCGAGGGCCTTTCACGAGCCGCAGGGAAACCTGAGGTTATAGCAACTGCCACAATTCACCTATCTTGGTCGCACAATGAGCAGAGGTCTTGATATTCCTTATGGCTTTTCTTTGCGTTACGAAGCGCTGCTTTCTTCCACCACACTGGATTGATTGCGCACAGGGTCTCGTCCATTTGGGGACCTGTCGCCAGTCGAAAGGCATCGTATGAGGCACAGTCGGTTGCCTTACTTTGAATTATGATGGAGCCTCTACTCAAATCGCTGGTCTGCCTTGCGAAACAACCCCCAAGAGGAGAGGCTGCCTTGAGGCGTGTGAGGTGGCTAGGGTGCCAGCCTTACACGTGACGTGGCTGGACCGGTGAAGCCTGGCCTGTTACGATGCGGATGCGGGGTTATCCTCAGCCCCGTCAGTCCACACACCTTCCCTCCTTTATATCTCCAGGATAGAGATCGATGTGTCGTCTGGAAACTCCCAAAAGCCTATCTATGCGGTAAACCCTTCCCTCCAGGACTGGGATCTCGTTATCGCCCAGAACCTCAATGGCCGACCCTCTATCGATAGCTGGCTCCATCGCCGGCCTAATATCGATCACCGATGCCGTATTCAGGAGATTACGCCACTATGCGATCAGTGTGAAAGATTCCGGAAAGGAGATTGCAATGCTCAAGAATGAGGTGATTATGCTCAGTGGAATTCTGCACCATCTGCACCTGCTTGCTCTAGACCTGGAGGTGAACAGTGCGTTCCCCACCTCAGTCAGCCTCGATCATATCAAGTCGTGCCTGGCGACAATGCACAAGCTCAAAGATAAGCTCGACCATGCCCGCCCAGCCGACCCCAAGGAAGGAAAACTCAGGGCCACTCTACAGAAATTAACTTGGCCTTTCAAAGCAGGGAAGGCGAACGAGATCATCGATGATATTCGCAACCATCGCGACCACCTGACCTTCGCCATGTCAGCTGATAGCTTCACAACCTTGCTTGAAGCGTTATCCCTGGAAAAGGATGTACTGAGGAAAGTCGGGAACATCGATCAGCGGCTACGCAACATGGAAGACGTTGAAACGCGTATTCGCGTCGATCTCGATCGACAAAAAGTCTTGGATTACTTTCTTTTCGTCAACCCTCAACCCAGTTTCCAGATCAGTCTAGGTCTTCGGTACCCCACCACCGGATTTTGGCTCACGGAGCACGAATCCTTTGTCGACTGGATTCATAGCGGCGTGAGCAACCACCTCTGGCTTTCTGGCATACCTGGGGCTGGTAAAACAGTTCTTTCGAGCCTCATCATCCAACGCTGCATGGAGCGGGCAAATGGTGTCCGCGGACGTGCGGTAGCTTTCTTCTACTGCGACTATAAAGACACGAAGAGCCAGAAGACTGTCAACATCCTCGGCAGTCTTGCGTCGCAGATTGCCCGTCAAGACGAGAACAGTTTTCAACTACTGAACAACTACTACAGCACTCTACACCAAGACAAAAAGCTTCCGAGAGTCCCCGAGGTGACCGAACTCGCTGAGACAATTCGTCAAATGTGTCAGAAATTCCAGGATGTGCGCGTCATTGTGGATGGCATCGACGAGTGCGGAGAGGAAGCTAGTGAAGTGGCCGAAGCTTTGATTTCAATCGCAAAAGAGGGCACATCGACATCTCTTGGACTCTTCAGCCGACACGAAACCGCCATCAGCGACGTCCTCGATTCCGTCTGCGAGCACATCGAGATAGCTGCGCATTCAAAAGACGTCGAGCACTACGTGAGGACAGAGGTTGGACATAGAATAGAACACAGGCGGTTGCGCCTTAGAAATATGGACCTGAAAGAAGAAATCATCCAACAGCTGACTTCGCGTGCTAAAGGAATGCAAGTATATCCGATCCTGCCTTTGTAACACCACTCCTAATCCAACAAACAGGTTCCGTTGGGTCTCGTGCCAACTTGATCACTTATGTGATCTTCCGACCGATAAGAAGCGGCGAGAGGCACTGAAGAAGCTGCCTAAAACGCTCAACGAGACATACGAAAGGATCCTTTCGCACATCAAGCCAGATTCTGTCCCAGTCGCCAAACGAGCGTTGCGATGGATAGCGTACGGTCGAAACCTCAGCCTGGAAGAGCTCGCGGAGATCGTATCACTCGCCGAGGAGGATGACGAGCTGGATGAAGATTCTATCATAGATCCCGAGGAGATTTCACGGTTCTGCGGCAGCCTCATCCGGAAGATTGACAACAGCTTCCAGTTAGCCCATTTCACTGTCCAGGAGTTCCTTGAAGGTATCGATCCGAGCGATGATCGTTTTAACAAGTTCCGTCTATGTATAGACAGCAAGGTTGCACTCGCCCGAACTTGCTTTCAGTACTTCTGTCTACCATGCTTCGATACGGTCCCACCTGCTACCCCTGAAGATCTCGACGAGCATCGCTGGGAATCCCACCCTTTTTACCATCATGCGGCCGAGAATCTGACGGAGTACTTCCCTTTTTACAGTATACGTTACTATCATGAACAAGAGGCTGGTCTCAAAGATATCCAATACAAGGACGACCCGGTGTGTTTTCGGCATTTGCAAGTATTATTTCAACCAAAAAAGACTTACAACTTCATCAACTTCATGGTCCACTTTGAGGAATCCCTCTTTGGCTACCACTTCTCGCCCGATTCACATTCAAGGGATGGTCTTCTCGAACTTTTGAGCTCCTCTGACTTTCGACCTCTGCATGCTGCTGCTTTGCTCCATTTGGGAGATATATGTCAGTGGCTTATTGAGCAAGGGTGCTCGGTCAATCAACATTCCGCTTTTGGCACCCCGCTTGAATGCGCATTCTTTCCGTTCGGGTACCCTGCTGAAGAATCCTATCTGTCAATTCAACATACAATTGATGTACTCATGCGGGAGGGTGCCGATTATACCACTAGGACTTCTCGGATGGCCCAAGAGGATGGTTATTCATTCAGCTATGGAGTTGTGCGATTTTGGCGAGGTCAATGCCCCTTTTCGAAGTTGATGAGACACGGAATGCCGTTGGAAATGGATGCTGTCAATTTCCTCTACCAGATAGGGGACCTTAAATACCTGCTCGATATCGTAGGCCAGCTCGAGGACCTCAATATATCAGACGAGGTTAGAATCCATCTTCTTGCGATAGCCGAGGAACTCAAAGTCCCAGTCGTTTGCAAGCTGCCCTCCAACTCCGAATTGGACGATGAGAACTATCTGAGGGCAATCGAATTTTGCGTGCGATACAATGATATAGAAGCATTAAGAAAACTTACTAGCGACTCCAGATTTGTCATTGATATGACAAAGCAATCGGGATGGGGCTCTCTCTTACACCTAGCCGCTCAATCAATGGCTGAGGATGTGGTAGATTTTCTCCTCAGCCGAGGCTCCGATTCTTGCTTGACCGATGGAACTGGAAAAACGGTTTGGAATGTGGCAGCGGACCAGGCGGATGCGAAGATTCTTGGACGTCTCCTTCAGATGGATTCTGCCAACGCGCCGTTTGGTCTTTGGGCCACCGATTATCGAGGACACAATCCGCTCATTACGGCCATTTTGAAAGGCAATGAAGCCAATACGAGGTTGTTGCTCGAGTCGCAGCTGCTCGATGCGAACGCCCTAGACGATTGGCGCCTTCTCCACTATGCCGTCGGTGCTGGAAATCTTGCCTCTCTGGAGCTGTTGCTAGAGTTCGGCTGTGATCCTGCGATACTTTGTCCCATGGAACGCACACCTCTCTTCTCTTGTTCATTTCGCACCAGCCAGGATGTTGTAAACGCTCTATTATCTCGGGGCGTAGACCCTAATCATACCGACCTTAGTGGTCAAAACTGTGTGCACGCCTTGCTGGACACCGAAGGCTGGGGTTATATCCAGAAGCAAGAGCAACCACGTTGTCACATATTCGACCGCTGGATCAAGACCGTGACCTTAGTTCACGTATTGGCAACGCCCAGTTTGGTTCAATCGCAGGACAAGCTAGGATATACCCCTTGGTATTACTTCTGCACGGAGACACTACCTACGCTACTCATAAATATGGCGACGAAGGATATATATCGGTCTCCCCAGCAATACAAGATTGAGGGACCTGAAGTCATTGACTTGCTCTCATGTTTGGTTGACTATGGCGCGTTGTCAGCCTATGAACAAGCCTCGCATGACTCCGGCGTTATCTTGCTGTTGGAGGCCTGCCTCGATTCGGAAGTAGAATCAGATTCGCCTTCTAGGGAAGAAGAACTCCGGAAACTCCAAGCTTCGATCTCGCTGCACATTCTTTCTCAAGTTGAATACGATTTTCGCTGGTCCAATCACGCGCAAATGTTACGTTTATTAATCTGGTCGATCGAAATAGACCATCGCCCTTTACTAGACAAGTTGCTCGACCTAGGTGTGGACGCTTGTGCCTCATCAAGCTTCTACGACGGTCTGTCAGCGATCGATGTCTGCTGTAAATCCGAGGCGAAACCGGAAGTCCTGCGAATGATTCTCGAGAAGGTGGAACTGGCCCAACTGCAAAAACCTAACGCCCATGGAATGCTAAGCTTCCACTATCTTTGTGAGTTGAGCACCACGGGCTCTGCCCGGGATCGAGTCCTGAAGTTTGAAGACTTTCTTAGCAAGGGCATCGATGTCGATATTCGGGGGAAGGATCGAAAAGCAGCGGTGCATTTTGCCGCCAGATCAGGATTTACCCAAGCAGTGAAGCAACTCTCCAGTATGGGGGCTGACCTTACGATGGTCGTTGGTCATGGTTGGAGCGCCATACACCATGCGTGCAACGCGAACTCAACAGAAATTCTTTCATTTCTCCGACGGCACGTCCAAGGGGTGGAGCATTGGACACGTTTGATAGACGTTGGGCTACCAGCACGCAGGCACTGTCCAGAACGTACACTTTTTGGGTGCAGTCTGCTCCACCTCGCGCCCAGTACCGAGTCTCTCGATGAAGTTATGAAAACCGGGCACTTCGGCGATATCGATATTCGTACAAAAGAGGGGCTGACCCCTTTGCATACATCGATCTACTTGGGGCGGGAATCCGTCATAAAATGGTTTCTTGATCGTGGAGCTAATGTTGATGCTTCATTTGGATCTGAAAAGTTGACGGCCCTACACCTCGCCATGTTCCGAGGATCTCCTTCCATGGCCATTATCCTAGTAAGAGGGGGCGCGAGATTCTTGACCAACTCATTGGGCAAAACTCCGGAGATGTTAGCCCCTCCCACAATGCGAGCTGACCTGATCCTCAAATTATCCGGATGTGGTGTTTCAGTACCTCAGTCTGTGTTGCAAAATCTCGAGAACCCCGGGCAGCACGTTGCAGCATTTGAGACCGCTATCATTGAAGGAGATATCGAATCATGCCGTCGACTACGTTGCGCCGGTCACCGTATACCCGATTTTATTCAGGCTTGCAGTGGCTGTAGTCCACTCGTTGTTGCACTTTATCATCAGCATTGGGATGTTGCAGAGTGGTTGCTGTCACATGCCGTCTCCGCAGCTGGTTCCGCGTGTAACGCTATTCTGCAAAAGTGCCCGCACTACCTAAGTGCAATTCATATTGCTGTATCCTCACCAGAATTCAACTCTAGGCTGAGCATATTGCTGGAAGTCTATCTGGCGAATCCATTCCACTGGCTCTGGCATCCGCTTCCTATACTTCACATTGCATCTCTTACCAATCCCGACGCGTTTGACATCTTAGCAACGCATGTAGAGACCTTCCAGCATACTTTAGGGTCAGTATACTGCTCTATTATCGTTTGATGGAATCGCGCAAACTAATTAGCTTTTAGAGCGGCCTTGGCAAATAGCACCGAAGGGCCCCACGATCCTGTGCATGACTGGTTCAACAGCCGTGCTCGGAGTGTAGTGGCAGATATCCCCTGGTCAAATCTAGGGGCGACTGCTCTACATACTGCCACCTGGTATGGGCCTATTAAGAGTGTTCGAAAGCTCCTTTTGTATGGCGCTGATATCAACTCGATCGACGCGGAAGGCCTGACGCCTCTGCACTATGCCGCGCAAATTGACCGCCTGGACGTGGTAGAGTTGCTCCTACATCATGGTGCAACAAAATGTCACCGTGATGATTACCTTCGGACACCTCTAATGTCAGCCTGCTCGGAGGGTGCGGTCGATGTGCTTCGTCGTCTTTTTGATCCTGAACTCGACGCAAGGTCTTTGGATAGTGAAGGACGAACCGCATTACATTTGTCCGCGAAAAATGGCCATTTACAGACTTTTATGCACTTGCTCGACGCAGGCGCAGATCCATTCCAGGAGGATCTCTTTGGTCGATCATCTATCTCGTACGCTCTGGAGAAGTCACACCTCGCTACCTTCGTGTACGCCAAGGGTTTAGACGTGAGGCACGTAGCCACTGGAGACGAACCATACGATGTCGCTGTCATGGAGTTCCGTCAGGCTTGGCGATTACTCCGCCGATTGCCGCAGCACGAACGGACGTCCATCTTGCAATACCAACAAAAAGGCAGAGTTTATTATATATCCTGGCTGGCTGTGCTTGACCATGTTCCAGCTATGAAGAAGCTTCTCAAATACGGCGCGGATCTTGAGTTCTGTGATCACAATCGCGGAACTCCTCTGATAGCAGCATGCCTTGCTGGACGACTCGAAGCTGTCTCCTATCTCGTACGCCTAGGTGCGAAGCTAGACAGTCTGCTCCAGGGACGGCCAGTCAACGCGGTACGAATTTCCCAGAACAACAAGAGAATTATGAAATGGTTCCTTGTGGATCGATACGTCGAGCAAGGGCGGATAGCAAACGACCCCGAATGCACGTCGCAGACTGCGAGACCTTGGTCTGGTATCCGGCAGGTTCAGATCCCTATAATGGCCGACTTCGCACGGAGGACAGGAGTGTCGCTCATAGATCATGCCAAGCTCTTGTGGACACGAAGAGAAGTGTGGAGAGCAATGGTCCCACTGGAGTGGGATACCATAGCTCACCTCACGCCGTTGCCTCAAGAACTGATGGATTCTAGGACATGTCAAAGCACATCAACCACCTAGGTATGCTTGTTCATTTGCAGACGCCGGTGACCCTCGACAATCGAATCAAAGCTTACCATCATCAGGATCAATGTCTCCATCAATGTCTCCTCGGCTCTAATGAAGGGTATAGCGACTGAGAAGAAATTCCAAGGCACACATGGGCAATCCAGGATCTACTTTCGAAAACAACTAGAACTTCTATGGCGCTGGGTATGACTGGGTATATCGGCAGACCCAGAACAGACGACGATGGTATTCCTGTTGTTTTACGCACGCTTCAAAATGTCATCTTGCGGGACACGTGTTTTCAGGGTTCGTGCTCAAATTGGAAGCTGGTCGCAGAGCGTGCTACGTTTGAAGATCTCTGCCAATATGTAGTAAGCCATCAGGTCTAAGAAAATTGGGCAATACAAGGAATCGGAAGATCCGGACGGGGCGGCATGCATGGGACGAGCGCGTCTTGGCAATCCCTTATGGTATGCGATGGGCGTGATGGGCGTGGCGCAGTGAATGGAGCTCCCTCTCAGCCACCTTGAGTCAGTGATTCGCTTGTCATATTGCTTCGGACGTGATTTTCGTTCCTTCAGAATATAAAACAGTTCTGCAGCAGATGTCCGTGAACAGGGGGTAAACGACAATGATGACGTCATACGACCCAGAGGAATCCAGACCAGGACTCCGCCATGGTGTAAAAGCACCGAACCGATACCGAACTCGGCGACGATGCGCGATGCGCGAGGGCGTCTCAAAGTCGAAATCAGAGGTATATATGTGCTCAAACGAGCGTCCCGTGCACTCCTCTCGCTCCAGGACACCCGGCATGCAAAGAGCCGAGGCATCGCCGGTTTTGAGAGAGGGGTATACAATCCATTAGCGCCAACCCCACAACACCACGCCTGTAGACTGCACCACGATGTTATATACTACCACTACCCATGGCTTTCCTCCTAATACACAATGCGTTTGCCATTGCGTGCCGCTCCGAGGATTCTAGCCGAAACCAGATGGGGACCTACGAGGATCAGGCAGAGCTCCGCAATACAGCAGAGATGGAAGAGTACCGTATCTTCCCGCCAAGGCAACCGTGAACTGACTGTTGTTGACCATCACTACGAGTGAGGGGGAAAGCTCATCTGTTTCTGGATTGTGAGGCTGACGTGTCCAGTGCTATTGTAGTAGGCGCAGGCGGAGCTGGTCTGCGCGCCGCAGTCGGCCTCACAGAAGCCGGTCTGAAGACAGCATGTATATCCAAGCTCTTCCCCACACGGTCACATACTGTTGCTGCTCAGGGAGGTATCAACGCGGCGCTCGGGAACATGACAGAAGATGACTGGCGCTGGCACATGTACGACACGGTCAAAGGCTCCGACTGGCTCGGCGACCAAGACGCAATTCACTACATGACACGCGCCGCCATCCCTACAATCATTGAGCTCGAGAACTACGGTATGCCGTTCAGCCGAACCTCTGAGGGCAGAATCTATCAACGCGCATTGGGCGGTCAGTCTTTGCAGTACGGGAAAGGAGGGCAAGCGTATAGGACTGCTTGTGCGGCGGATAGAACGGGACATGCGCTATTACATACGCTGTACGGACAGGCGCTCAAGACTGATGTCAAGTTCTTCATTGAGTGGTTTGTCCTGGACTTGATGATGGTGGATGGGCAGTGTGTCGGAGTGACTGCAATGAGTTTGGAGGACGGGGTGTGCCACCGGATTTTTGCAAGGAACACGGTGTTGGCTACCGGCGGTGAGTTGAAAATCCTCCTAGCTTTTGCTCAGGTTACGAAGAGACTAGTTGAATGGAGCGAGGATGCTGATGTGTATAGGTTATGGACGAGCCTACTTCAGCGCTACCAGTGCGCACACAAGCACTGGCGATGGCAGCGCCATGGTTTCAAGAGCTGGTCTTCCACTGCAGGACATGGAGTTTGTGCAGTTTCATCCTTCAGGTATCTATGGTGCCGGCGTATGTCTCATCGTTAATCTAATTCGAGATCGAATGTTTTCTGATTGCCAAAACAGGTCTTGATCACAGAAGGCGCACGTGGCGAAGGTGGCTACCTCCTCAACAGCGAGGGGGAACGCTTCATGGAGCGCTACGCGCCGACTGCCAAAGACCTCGCCAGTCGGGATGTTGTCTCCCGCAGCATGAATCTCGAGATACTGGAAGGTCGCGGTTGCGGCGCAGATGCTGATCACATATACCTGCAACTTTCGCATCTCCCAAGAGACGTAATCCTAGAGAGATTGCCAGGCATCGCAGAAACGGCCAGTGTCTTCGCAGGCATCGATATCACGAAGGAACCCATACCGGTACTGCCCACCGTGCATTACTGTATGGGTGGTATACCGACGAACTGGAAGGGTCAGGTGTTGAACGTGAAGGACGGGAAGGATGAGGTGGTCGAAGGACTGTACGCGGCCGGAGAGGCGGCATGTGTGAGTGTGCATGGGGCGAACCGGCTGGGTGCGAACTCTCTGCTCGATATTGTTGTTTTCGTAAGTTCTTTCGTTTCGTCCAGCTGTGTTTCGTACGGGTGCTGATGGTGGCAGGGACGAGCCACTGCACTGAACATTGCAGAGAACAATAATACAGGAGCGCCGCACATTCCCTCACCATCTAATATCGGTCTAGCCTCCATTTCCAAACTATCGGATATGCTTGCTTCGTCCGGCGGCACATCCACAGCAACTCTTCGCGACCAGATGCAGCGCACAATGCAATCCACTACCGCGGTCTTTCGCACTCACGATTCACTCTCCAGTGGCCACGCGCAACTCCAAGCTATCGAACAAAGATTTGTAATAGACCTCCAGATCGTCGATAAATCTATGATATGGAACTCGGATCTCATCGAAGCTCTGGAGCTGAGGAATCTGCTGACGAACGCCGTGCAGACGAGCAAGTCAGCGCTGATGAGGACCGAAAGCAGAGGTGCGCATGCAAGAGACGACTTCCGTGATCGAAATGACGAGGAATGGCTGATGCATAGTCTGACCTGGCAAGCCGAGGTGGGTGAGGACGTGCAGTGGGCATCGAGAAATGTGCAGATGAAAACTTTAGATGAGGAAGAGTGTAAGAGTGTGCCACCTTTCGCGAGAAGTTACTGAAGGAGTCTGATGTCTTTTAAATCTGCGACTCGCATCGAACTATGGAGCCGACCGAGGGGCGTCGCGTGCGGTGCACCGTGATCCTCCCAACTATTGCTGGGACATCAACTATGAAGCAAGGATGGTACGCAACCATCCTTAGATACCTGGAACATATTTCTCAAATTCAATAGCCACCCCTGGCCCATCCATCTGCCCTGGTGCTATGCCCCCGCAAAACTCCATCCTTGTTGCCATGCAATTCGGAACGGTGATGCTCACTGCGCTGTTTTTAGCACCAAAGTCAAACACAACAGTTGCTTTACTTACTATAACTGATGCGAGTCCAGTCTGGCGAGCTAGGCGCCGGGTTGAGTTCACCGAAGCAGTCATGATTGAGCTGATTAAACAATCTCGTTAGATCCTCACTGTCCATAACTTAATACACTTTGCCTAGTTTCCGGGAGCTCATGTCTCTTACCATTGAAACTCTGCCACTTCGAGCTCTGGAACATGACCTGTGAAGAATATGTTTGCTCTCCAGCCAAATTCTTTATTTGTCCCGAGATCGTATTTTACGTGTCTGCGATCCACACCACAGATCTGCCCATGCGGTACACGCATGCCGTATGTTATGTTCAATAAGTCATTGTCGCGTGCACCGACATCTAGTCCGGGGACAACTTCGCAGCTCTTTTCGAACTGTACGTATTGGAGGGCCTGGCTTGGGCTGCAAGTGGATTGACCTGTGAGAGAGTTGTCAGCGCAAATGCCTCGATTCTTCGAAGCTCGAAAGCACTGATGAGACTTGATTCAAGAATGCAGCACATACGTTTGAGTGGTGGTGTGACTGATGTTGACGCATCTCGTGTGGCTGAACTTGGGTAGTGAGAATAGGCCAAGCCAACGGCCGACAAGTATGCAAGCATAAGATCAAACACACCTCGCATCTTCGGAACAAATGAAGCGATGAAACATCGATGTTCGGGTACAATCAGTGGACTCAGAATATAAAGACCGCTTTTATGTATGAATTGATCCTAGAAGACCTGACATCCTAGGACTCAACCTCCTCTCAGTCCGCCGACCTAGGAAACCGCCATTTTCCCCACTCAATGACGGTATATTGGCACCAACAACAAATATACAGATACGATGCCCATACAATGGTACAGAAGGGTGCGTTCGAAGAAACTCTGAGGACTGCGGTGGCGTGAGCACCGCCTCGCTACCCTATGCATGATAGATAGCAACGAATAAGCGAAGTAGGTCCAGGCTTTGTAAGGCATACTCCGGGGAAAGCAGAAATACAAAGAAAGGCTAGTTCCAAGAGAGTTCAGTACGCCTTCTTGGAGAACTCCAAGACCGGCTCTATTTTTGGAGCGTCTGATTCCTATGTAATCTACTCCGTTGTATGAATTCCCTGTTGCAAACAGTCAATGGGTCCGGAATGATTTATTCTTTGCATCGCCTTTCCGACACTTCCACACTCAGCATCCGAGTCTCCGTTGAAGGAGTGATATTTTGACTGGTTTGGGCTTGCCTGATCCCCGGGCCCTCCCATACATTCCTTTTGAACAAAAACGCTGGTGGGACATATATGCCGTAAGCTACGGACTATGGAATTGGCCTTCAACTTCTTCAAACCCCACAATGTAGGTAGAGAGGCTGCAATGATACCAATCATGTTCTCAAGGATCATCCAGTAGACCTCGGTCGTTATCGCGACTGCAACGAATTAGTGTGGTTGTCCAAACAATCTATAATCAACTCACGCTCTTCGTCCCGGAACAAAGCCTGGTACTTTTCCGCTTGGTAGAAAAAACAGATCGCGAATCCGAGACCAATTCCTGAGGCGGCTGCGGCAAGCACACTGAGGAAGAAGACGCCGTAGACACCAACTCTACGACCTAGTGGGAGATGGAGTTGCCAAATCTGCGTGCAAACCTTCAGCAGAGCGCACTGGAAAATGAAGTGCATATGCTTGACTTACGAAGGGTAGAGGCATCAGAACAACGAGAATGTCCCCAATGAAGTCGCTGATTCTCTGTGACCAAACCAGCATATGGGTATCGAAGCACTTCTGCTCTACCAAAGTAGTCGTCATCTCCACTGGTGGATTCCAGATTATGCTCCAGTCAGTGCCACACATGAAAACATATGCCAAAGTATACGATGCCCCCCAAATACCCATGAGACACATCATGGTGATGAAGAGAATTACCCGACCATTGCGCCATGACGGGATGATTACAAAGAAGCGCCTGTACATTGCCAGAACCGACACCTTGACTAGCCCATTTGTCGCCGAGAACACAATGAAAGATGCAAATTCCAACTTTTCGATCTGTCAGAACGTGATATTTTTCGAGATCCTACGCGCAACAGGAATGGCGTACCTTTTTGTTGACATGAACTCTATCTTTGGTCGGCGTCGCAAACTCAGGGACAAAGTCTGGGCTTGAAGGATCGACGCCTGGAGGTATGATCATCCTATAGCCAAGGGCTTTGCTACTAAGACCGTAGAAGTATATGCAAGCCATGGCAATAGCGCCTAGCAGAGCAGGAAGTATGAGCCAGTCATCCAGCGTGATCCTCTGACGCAGCTGCTGCCGTAGGAAGAAACGGAGGAATACAACAATAACATCGAGAGAGATCAACAGTATGACGGATCCATACAGCGTAGGTAAAGAAGGAGTGTCAAAGAACATGTCTAAATCTCTTTCTTTCCAGTTGGAACTGAGGTTGCAGGATTGGGCGCTGAAGACCCTTGAGGAAGGATCTGTTGGGAATCTGATGTTCCCGACCCCATGGCCGGAAGCCCCACATTAATTTGGACAAGGCACAGTTACGCCATTTGGCCAGGGCGATTCCCGAAAGCTTATATTAAGGTCTTCAGAAGCGACCCAATGCTATGGGGCATTGGAATCCGTCCGCAAGGCGGCCTTCGGGGACTTGGGCCTTCCCTCTGAGGTCGTTCGCCTGCATACTGAGGCGAATGCGGTAGATGCTGCTGTTGATTAGCCGAAACTAATAGCTACCTTGCTGCAGTGCCATCAGTGATCGTTGCATCCAGGGTAAATTGACCTAGAAGACTCGCTTCAATGTGATCGTTGTTGATATCGTCGGTGACCGACAAGCTACCGACTGGCCGGTAGGCAATATATAATATAGTATACTTACAACAACGCACGCTTCCTGGCCAGATAATTGCGTTAGTCGATACCTCCTGCGCGCTATGCCTCCCCAGGTGATCGACAGCGGAGAATGAAGCGCCGATCTTTTCATCCACAGATGCGGCAACGCGCACGAGAATGAAACGACATGTCTAGACAAACTCCCAAGAGCTGCCTTGGCTAAGTCTCCTTGTGCAAACCACTCCTAATTCCCTCGCATTTTCGCCACACTTTAACGTTGGTGCATCGAAGCACTTCCTATTCGGAGATCTCCACGGATACCTGTACAGCAGTGAGAGTGTGCCCTTTGATAGAGAAGCTCAAGATGGAGGACGAAAGTTAGTGGACATATTGCAAGCCAGTCAGACGGTGGCTGATACATATCTATGGAACAAAAAAAAGATCCCCTTGTTTCCAGGATGGATCCAGCGCAGCTGTGGTAGATCTTGCCGTTAAGTCGTTGCTCTATCGCATGACAATGATTGAGTCGCCACTTTTCGGCCGGACGAAGTGATAATCAGAGGCTAAGCTTTAAAAAGAGGAAGGATTGCACACATAGCTCCCAAGGCGAAGTATTTGAGGCTGTACGGAGGGGGATTAGATTGAAGTGTGCCCCGCGCATAGTACAATTGAGTCGTGCAAGGCTAATTAGATTGCTGTGCATGCGACCGTAGGTTGCACAATAGATGAAACTCATAGACGCAACTTTCTAGTTCGTCGTCACTACCATTGATGTTGGACAGGGGCCAAGCAGACTGCTGTGAGTTTTTGAGGTTCACTTCTCGTTATGGTGAATGCATATGAGTAGGATTTATTGGATGGAGCATGCGTGAAGCGGAAGATCGCGAAAGACGGGGCTGAGATAGCTAGGTCGGGACTGACGGTTGGTGCATCAATAAAGAATTGACTATTTCTGTTATGATCTAGCTTCACCCTACCTCAAGGATTCATTCTCACACTCCTCCGCCATCATATCTCCACCGTCAAGATGAAGATTTCGATAGCACTCCTTCTCTCCTGTCTTTCAAAGAACGCCTTGACACTTCCTTCGACCCGTGGCTCAGCTCACTATCCAAGTTCTTTGACTGCGGTACCCGCTGTAGCCCAAAATATCTCTGCTTCGGCCACACAACTTCCAAAACGTGCGTCCGAGGTATGAACTCTCATCCGCAATTGACTCATATTCTCCCAGGAGACTGTTATGGACCGACAGAGATCGTGCGAGAGTGCGAATTCACGACCGGGTTGGACACCGAAGCGCGCAGCAATGCCCTTGATGCTATTCTAGCCCGCCTGCGTGACCCGAACGTACCGCAATGTGGGGTGGATAAGCATGCCCCAGGCGGAAAGTATGATCTGGGGATGTGTAACGACTGGAGAGCAAACATCTATCTCTCTGGTACGGCCCCGGAGCTCGAGTGGGCGGAATTCCGATGGTAAGTGGTTACGTCGAGCAAGCGATTCACCTTGCGTATCTGCAGAGAAACAGGAACCGCTTACTCTAAGTAGTGAAGACTTGGCGTGGGTACTAGAGGGTCTTAACAATGACTGCTGTAAAGACTACCCCTCTGCAAGCCTTGGAAGTGGTAAGCATAATACTGGAGCATGGCTGCATGTGCGATTTGGGCTAATCAAGCTGGAGTGCACGCATCGGTTCCAAATTGCTTAGGAAACTTGCACTTGAGCGGAAGTAGTCCATTCATTGCAGAAGGAGCAGTGATCGTTGAGTTTGAAAAGTGGTGGCCAAGTCCGGAAGAAATGGGTTGTCATCCGCTTTCATACTCGAGGCACTGAAACGGACGCAAAACAGCCATGCGACGACTTATCTTCGCGGAAATTTATTGGTAGAAGCGAGGATTGCGACATGCTATTATTGTAAGGCTGATCGCTGAGAGTTGTGATTATTGAGACCCCAGGACAAACCGAATGCTATTGCCGGTATGTCCTTGGTCACGCAGATTAAATTGAATCGATAGTCATTCTGCATGGAGTGCCCACAGATCCGGCTGTACATTGTATATGTTATGTGCAAAGTGCCGGAAAATCGTTCCAGGACCTTAGTTTGAATTCATCTGCCTTTAGAAGGTGCGGAGCAAGTACAGGCGTCATGCAATTTGCATCGAGGCAGTTGCGCAAGCCTCCCACGGGCCGATAACGCAATGCGCAAATATGCGCAATCCTCCAGTCAAACGAGATTGTTAGCCGATATATGTACGATCCTCCAGTAGACAAGGATGTACCGTCGATGCGTAGAATCTTCAGGAAGTCTACCCAAGGAGGTTGGTAATTCCAAAATCTACCCGCGCAAACATATTGAAGTACATGAAAGTGTTTGCTTAGGGTAAGACTAGTTTGTCACCTGGAAGCTATAAGGGAGATGGCTCCCTTTCGCCTCAGATTCCTACACAATGCCTCATTCCTTCCGTTTCTCCATGAGCAACCACCTTCACCTCCTACTAGGTGCTGCCATCCATTTATCATATGCTTATTCAATACCTGGATTGAGTCGTCGCTATGATTCCAACACATTTGGTGCAAGCGCCGTGAGCGGGATAGCCGAGGACTGTAGGTAATCCCTTCCAACAATACACGCCCCTCTCATGCTGGTCCACTCCCGTTGTACTACTCTAAAAGCTGCCCAACCAATGTAATACAACTAGGTGCTTGGAGCGGAGACCGCTGTTGCTTCGGTCGATCTGAAGTTGCCCCCGGGCCATGGACATATGGGCCGATTACACCAGATGTCCTCCAGCACCTTGCCGATAACCTCGATCGCATGCAGGCCAACGGGCAGAAGTGCGGTTTAAGAAATGATGGAAACTACTACTGGCAAACAATTGCCGACGGATACTGGGTAGCTCTTTACTTGACCATGCATGCTCCGCCCGAGATCGAATCTGCGGAGTACAAATGGTATATTTACTGTCTGCTTATTTTCTGCGAGCGTCGTGGTAACTGGTGACTTAGTTCCGATCTTGCGACAACGGTCCGAGATATCATGACGTGGGGCACCTGCCGCGATGTGGTTGACATCACTTCAGGTATGGAAAGTCCGAGCGGATGGCGAGT
Source organism: Pseudomonodictys pantanalensis (assembly GCA_019022785.1). Classification (NCBI taxonomy): domain Eukaryota; kingdom Fungi; phylum Ascomycota; class Dothideomycetes; order Pleosporales; family Parabambusicolaceae; genus Pseudomonodictys; species Pseudomonodictys pantanalensis. The sequence continues at coordinate 12,780 of JAFHBV010000396.1, read as the reverse complement.
TATGTTACAGTACTAACTGGTGACATAGTATCACTGTGGCTCTCGAACTGCGCATCGTATCCTAAATGGAAAAATGATATCCCACCCTCTAGGAACGTAGAGTATGGGGCAGGCTTGATTATCACCCCACAAACGTCATAGTGAGCCGTGATGTATTAGCGACTTTCCATCCTTCACACGTCTCTGAATCTATGATATATTTCCTCGTGTCTGGGCGTCGCCAGTGTCTTCCTTTTCATTGTGTTATGCTGCCGTGACCGCACCATCATCCACTCTCATACAGAGGTGCATACCCCCCCAACTTTTTTTTTTTTTTTGTTGGGTAGACCAAGTAGCCTCGGCCGTTTCTTCAAAAATTACAGTGCCCTAGTTCGACGTTTTGAATGAAAGGGACATGACTCTGTACATAGCTGTATATCTGGCCGGTAAGAGCACGTGAAAGAGCCGGTGCGGAAGCACGCAGAGAAAGCCAGAGTCGCATCGCAATATTTACTACTGTGCGCAAGACTGCAGGAAGTTGCAACGGTACATTAAACCATTGGATGGTGGGACGCGCTTTCGTAAATCTTATCTTATCGTTGATATTTGGAACGGTTCTGAAGGAAGCTTAAACCACCGCTCGACAGCGGGGGCAGGCTCCAACTGTTACCATTATGTTCATGCGAGCTGCATTCCGCACGTTGCGTCATGAGCGACTAGCCTTGGCTTCTTCCGGAGTACAAACCAGAGAGCGCTTTCCGTGTACCGCAGGATAAGGCACGAACCATGGTCGAGAAAGCTGTCCCACGGTGCGTAAGTCTTTAACACTATTGCACGTATTCTTACTCCGGCAGCCCATCGTATCATACATTTCCTCAATTTTCCCCAAATCCACATTCCATACGAAGCACGAAACACCATGCCACTGCAGCCACAAAACACCAGGGCACTGCCGCTCATCGATCGGATCAACAAAAGATTTGATCAACTCGTTGCGGAGGGAGTCATCTGCTATCACCCAGCCTATGACATCGTGAGGCCGGTCACTAGTTATCCGGTAAGCATGATTACAACCTTCTCATCCGGCTTTCGGGTTGTTCTCATTCAGATTGCTCACATGCATCTACAGCTCGAGTTTCGCCTGGGCCTTGAGAAGCCCATCGATGCGAAATGCATCAAGCACAATTTCCAGAGCCTTGGCAGTGACATTGCTATGGACCCACGGACAAAAATTTGCAAGATCAATAACACCTACGACCTTCGCTTCAACGATTGCTGCGTCGACCGTCCGGAATTGCTCCTTCTCGCGAGCGACCCGAAGCTAAGCCACGAGGGCCCCCTGGTGGAAGAAGACTTCGATGCCGCGATAAAGGTGCTGTACAGCTACGACAACTTCTACGTGACCTACGATTGCGGTCCAGCGGCGGGCGCTCTATACGTACATAAAGCCATGGAATGCTTCGTAGGCCCACTCGGAGCGGCTTAGGACAAGCTCATGAAGGGTCCTGGGGCCCGAAATGAGATCAGCTACTCTTTCCCGTTCCGCTACATCAAATACAACTTCGAATGCTGTCTGGAAAAAGGGCAGCGACCAGCAGCGAAGACACTGAAGGAGGGATATCGGAAGATGCTGATCGAGGCAGGCTTTGCGCTGGGCATTGAGAGCAAGATCGAGGACGGCAACGTCTTCTTTAGAGAACTGCCACAGCATAATCTTATCTTGTGGAAGGGGTGGATGATAATGATCCCGAGAAGGAGGGAGGCGGTCGGCGGGGCGAGGGCGGATGCATCGGCTATGGCTGGAGTCGTCCGGGTTCGCCAAAGGGGAGTGCTGAACGAGTGGGAAAAGGAGGGTTATTACTCCGTACTGGCTGATCTGGGAGTGGCCGCCTTGCCAGGCTTTTAAATCTCCACCTTGATGCAGTGACGAGGGGACGCAAGGGAGGTAACTTGGTGGAGTTCAGGAAAATTTCTATTGACGAAGATGTCAACTATCCGTACCTGATCAAACTTCAAGGGCTTATGAGGAGTAAGGAGGATGTTGGGAGCTTAATCACGTGCTTCTTGACTGATCGGGTTAGCTATTCTATAAGCCGGGCGCCTATAAGCCGGGCGCCTATAAGCCGGGCGCACTCTTGGTGCTCCGAGTGTTGGCGCGCCGTGGCCAATTGCAACCCACGCCACGACGCGTCCTCCATCTTCCATCGCGTCACTCCCATTTCTACCAGCCTCCATCGCTTTCGCGCAATGTACGCGTTTTGGCAAGGCTACCGTGGGGCAGACCACATTGTTCGGGCACGGCGCTTCGGCTCTCTCCTCCGTTTGCCGTTGAATTTTTCCGGTCGATTCGGAGCTTCGCCAGAGAGAAAGTCCACCATTCCCAGCAATCCCGACGGCCAGGAACCCCGCCATCTAGTTCCTCTATGCGTCATTGCTGATCGTTAGTACCTGCGTTACGATTAATGACGGACCTTAGCCCGGCGTATGTGCATTCTTGAAAAAGCTGCGATGCCCAGGATGTGGGTGTGTCGGGATTTGGCATCGCCAGAGGATTTGCGCTCTCTCACCAAACGATGCGCGTGCTACGAGGCTTGGCGTGGCTGTCCACATTGACACTCTCGCCCCGTCTTCTCGGACGCACTTGGGTGCAGGCACAAGGAGCGTCGCCTTCAAAGTGGCCGTTACACAACAATGGCTTGAATGATGTCGTCCAATGGGATCATTACAGCTTCAAAATCAACGGCAAACGGCTCTTCGTCTTCTCTGGCGAGCTTCACTACTGGCGGATACCTGTTCCAGAAGTGTGGGATGATCTCTTGGAGAAGATCAAGGCGGCAGGGTTCACGGCTTGTACGTGAAACAAATCCTGAACAGTTTGATAAAGCATCTGACCCGGTCGTCTAGTCGCTTTCTACGGCAATTGGGCGTGGCACAGCGCGAACAACCAGACCTTGGACTTCGAAACCGGCGCCCACAATTTCGAACGCCTTCTCGAGGCTGCGAAACGAGTCGGCCTGTACGTCGTGGTACGCCCCGGTCCCTATGTGAATGCGGAGGCAAATGCCGGAGGCTTCCCACTATGGCTCACCACGGGCGCATACGGCGAGCTGCGAGACGACGATCCACGATACACAGAAGCATGGGGCCCATACTTCTCTAACTTCTCGGCAATCACAAGCAAACATCTTGTTACAAATGGAGGCAATGCGATTGTCTACCAGATTGAGAATGAATACGGCGAGCAATGGGAGGGCGATGCCAGCGACAAGGTGCCCAACAAGCCCGCTGGGCGATACATGGCTGCCCTGGAAGCATCTGCTCGCGCGAATGGGATCAATGTGCCGTTGATTCACAACGATCCTAATATGAACTCGAAGAGCTGGTCGATGGACTTCGCACCGAACGCCACAGGAGACGTCAATGTCGCGGGACTGGACAGTTATCCTTCGTGCTGGAGCTGCAACCTGGATGAGTGCACGGGTACCAATGGCGAGTACGTCGCTTATCAGGTCGTCAATTATTACGATCATTTCATCGAGACGTCTCCAACCCAACCGAGTTTCTTTCCAGAGTTTCAAGGTGGATCATACAACCCCTGGGGCGGCCCGGAGGGCGGGTGCCCAGGAGATATTGGCGCGGACTTTGCGAACCTGTGAGTAAGTCTGTGGCTCTGTATCTGTCCCTTATCTGACCGGACCAGATTCTACCGTAATCTCATCTCGCAGCGCGTCACTGCAGTCAGTTTATACATGATGTACGGCGGCACGAATTGGGGAGCCTTCGCTGCGCCAGTGGTTGCGACCAGCTACGATTATTCGAGTCCAATCAGCGAGAACAGAAAGATCGGTAGCAAGTACTACGAGACAAAGAATCTGGCTATGTTCACTCGCGTCGCAAATGACCTGACCGTCACAAATCGAATCGCGAACAGCACGGCCTATTCAACCAACCTCGCGATCGCGACCTCTGAACTACGTAACCCAGAGACGGGAGCAGGATTCTATGTCACCATACACTCGTATTCGCCCTCATCGACGAATGAGGTGTTCAAGCTGCACGTCAGTACATCCATCGGGAATTTGACCGTTCCACAGATGGGCGGGTCAATCCAGCTTAATGGGCATGCCTCAAAGATCCTTGTTACAGACTTCAACATGGGCAATACCACTTTGACGTATTCGACTGCCGAGGTCCTTACATACGCCTTGATCAACGGGAAGCCTATCCTGGTGCTATGGACGGGTGTGGGCGAAACCGCAGAATTCCACATCAAAGACGCAACCAGTGGTGTGGTCAGAAGCGCAATGGGCTCGAACGTAACTTTCCACGCAGACTACACCGGAGTCGCGACGAGTATTCCGACTGTTGCTGGGATGACCGTATTGCAATTCAATACTGGTCTTAGGGTTGTTGTCGCTGACAAGCCAACTGCATACCTGTTCTGGGCACCAAGCTTGAGCAATGATCCATCTGCTCCGGTCGACAAGTCAGGTAAGAGGCCTTCAAGCGATGTTATGTCTTCCTCGCTGATAGGTATCTAGTACTCGTGCACGGACCATACTTGGTGCGTGGTGTATTTGCGAATGGATCAACATTGTCACTTACGGGCGATGTCGCGAACAGCACCGTAGTCGAGGTCTTTGCATCTTCCGAGTTTTGCGACCTTACCTGGAACGGAAAGCCTATGCTTGCGTCGCGAACTCCGTACGGCAGTCTAAAAGTGCAAATCAATCCTTCAATGCCCCACTTAACGCTCCCTGCTCTCGACACTTGGAAAGTCAGGAACAGCCTGCCCGAGAGCCTTCCGACGTACGATGACTCCGGCATCGCGTGGGTCGATGCCAATCATACTACAACACCTAATCCGACGAAGCCAAACACCCTGCCGGTCTTGTATGTTGACGATTACGGCTTCCACAACAGTTTCCACCTCTTTCGCGGATACTTTGATGGAGCAGCAACCGGTGTGAACCTTTCCGTGCAGGGCGGTATGGCATTTGGCTGGAGCGCATGGCTCAACGGGGAGTTCATTGGATCTTACCTAGGAAACTCCTCCATGGGAACGGGCAATATGAGCTTATCGTTCGCAAATGCGACAATACACAGAAATAGCTCAAACGTGCTGCTCATAGCGCAAGACAACACAGGACACGACCTGCGAGCAGGCGCTCTACAACCGCGAGGAATCCTTGGCGCCACACTTGCAGGGGGAGCGTCTTTCACGAAATGGAAAATCGCAGGCGAAGCAAACGGCGAACGTGTGCAGCTGGATCCCTTGCGAGGCCCTTTAAGCGAGGGTGGGTTGACAGCTGAGCGTCTTGGTTGGCATCTACCTGGCTTCGACGACTCGGACTGGGAATCCAGCTCACCGTCCACGGGTTTCAGTGGCACAGGCATCTCTTTCTACCGAACCGTCGTCCCACTCAACGTACCCAAAGGCGTCGACGCATCTTTTGCATTCATCCTCAACGCACCAGCATCCCACAAGATCCGCGTGCAGCTCTTCGTCAACGGTTATCAATACGCGCGATTCAATCCTTTCGTCGGGAACGAAGTGCGCTTCCCCGTTCTGCCGGGTGTGCTAAACTACGCGGGCGACAATACGATCGGGTTGAGTGTGTGGTCGCAGGCGGAGGAGGATGCTAAGGTGGATGTCAAGTTGGAGACGGAGTATGTGGTCGAGAGTAGCTGGAGCTCTACATTTGACTCGGAGTACTTGAGGCCGGGGTGGACTAAGGAGCGATTGGCATATGCTTAATTAGAGCATAAGCTAATATCGCATCCAGTCTTCATCCGATGGCTGCGAGGTTCCACGGAAATATCAACATTAAGTATTAGGGGCAGGCTTGAAAATATGGGATAACGGAGTGTGATTTGTGTTCAAGGCCTTGATCGTGAAACCCACCATGTCGCTTTACGAAACATCCATCCATCGATTCTATCCTACATCAACAAGTCGCACCGGCGACTCAACCAAGGAGTACCTCCTTCCACTGGATCTCAGACCCTAAGGCATAATCCAATCCCTCCTTAAATATCCTTCCCAACCCTGCTCTCTCCGCTATCCCGTCTCTCCAAACAATCATCATTGCGTTGAACCGCCAATTCGATGGTGGCTGAAAGGATCCAGAATCATTTGCTCCCGAGCCGTATCTAGCTTCCGAGAGAAGGAGAAACTCTTGCCAATTTACGTCTTCATTGGAAGGCGGCCGGACCCATGTGTCGTCCAGGAGAACCCAGCCGCATTCCTTTGCTGCATTATTACGAACACGAAACCGACGAAGCCCGTTCCCGGTGTTTTCAGGCTCGAGACTATCGTTCCGCATGACGGCAGTCGTGTCTAGGATGATCTCGAGGGTTGCTGAAACTGTCCAGAACTGTAGGTATCGTTGATTACGGCGACTACATGGCAAGTTTTGAAGGCTCTCGAACATCAATGAAGGTGTGACAGAGGTTCGTTGTGGGATCGCGTGTCCAGGGAATCGTTCTCTGTGCATGAATTCGTCAGTGGTGGAGTCTCGTAGAAGAGGCGGGCCATCGAGAAGAAAAGCAGGCGAGTCGCAATTGGCGCCCGAAGAGCTGTGCCACTGGATCCAACACTCCTCTTTTTGCCATCTCTTGACAGATTCTGTCTCGCTAGTCCCAGCCTCCAGGCCGTTGGAGTGAGATTCGCGCATCCCACGACTCTCATCAAACCAGCGAACTCTGCCAATCCATCCCGCCCAGGACCAACTTGCAAATCCTTCACGGCGTTTCAACCGCTCGGCGGGTTGCCAAAGTAGGGCCCAGTCGAGTAATGGGACTGGAAGACCCTCAACGCATCGGACATTGCAGATCTTATGCAGCAGTCCCGCGAATGCATTGAGCACATCTCGTGGGTCAGTCATCTTGCGCATTGTATACGACTGTACTGCTGCTTGGTATGTACTCAGCAAGTTTTCGGGATCCGGCTCGTACTTCATCACTTTGGAGGCGACCAACATAGCTGCATCTGGCTCGAAGGTGACCCCGGGGTTGACGTCTTCGGCGTATACGGATTCTTTGCAGGAAAAGTAAACTTGGCCGTTCGGTGCGAAGATGAGCAGGCGGTTTGCTAATTGGAATTCTTGGAATCTATTGGGACGAATTAGCAACGCCCACTCGTCCTCAGAGCAGGTTCTACTTACGTCCAGGCCCTCTGGTTGTACGTTGTTCCTTCTAAGAGGTCTTTCACATCGAAATGCGCGGAAAGGGTCAAATTCTTCGATACTTCCTGATACCATTGCCGCCATTCCCGTTTTGTCGTGACGCCAGCGAGGGGATCGTTGGCAGAGGAACATGTTCCAGCGATGATTGTGAGCAGTGACTGGGCGTAGATCTTGTCCATATCATCCAGTGTCTGTTGCCGGATACTATTGGAATCTTGTACTATGCAGAGTACATCGCACCACATGTACCGTTCACCTAGCTTTTCCGTCAACTCGATCGCATCATGTATGGTGTTGGTCAAATGCTTGTCTTCTAGGCTGAAGCTGCGGCTGAACATGTCGACATTGTCTTCCGTTAGCTTGAACTGAGCCACCCCACCCCACACGTAGCTGAGAGCGATATATCGACATGAGGCTGGCGCTGGTATGATGCGTTTGAATCGAGTGTCGATAACGTAGAAGTGTCTGGTCGGCCGTTCGGGTCCTGCTACCTTGCTGCACATCGCATGTTTCGACTCGCAGTGTTTGAGCCACCCGCGGATTTGATCAAAATTGAGCTGCGACGAAGCGACGGGTGATATTCGTCCAAAGTAAGGTTGGTTCGGCAGTGCGCGAGAGACTGCCCGAATAATAACTTTGCATGTACCGCTCAGTATCTGTGGCGAATCAGCCCACACGAGGATTGAGAGAGTTGGGCCCTTTGACCGATGATCTCGAGTAGCTCCTGTCGCGTTGATCCAGGTCGCGAAGATGACGATCTGGTCCTCATTGGCAAGAGCCGCGATCTTGCGTATCGGGCCAGATTTGAATGAAGCATATAAGAGACGACATAGCGGACAGGATTTGTATTGTGGCCGAATTCGCTTGAGTGTACCCAGCGCATACACGGGGGTCTGCAGATGTGGATTGTTGTCAAACCCAGGGTGTGAGATGAAGGAAGACAGTTGGATGTCGATTGGCCTGCAGGAAGCACATAATTCCATAGCTTCATGTATTAACATTCGTGTGGGTGATAATGGTAGGTTCAAAGAGAATCACTGGAAGTGCGTCGCGCGTGTTTTAGGCATCAGCTCTTGACCGGTGAGGGGCAATCTGACCGGCCCGTGGTGACGGCAACCACGCCCTCCTCACTTTCTAAAACCGCCCGCCTTCTGCCAAGGTCTCGATGTAATTTCACACTCAACATCAATCAGACTCAAGAATCAACGACGTTGAAGTGATATGCACGAGTGAGCACTGGCGTGTCCCATGTGAGCAGTCACATATGCCTCGGAGGGGCACAGCCGACTACAGAACCGCCGTATACCGCAAATGTGCGCTCTAGAGATTGGATGACACTCCACACAGCATCCTACTCTCGTCTTGCTTTCTCTTGAGCTAGGTAAGCGACCGCCGACGACTTTCTATCGCAACAATTTGCTGAACCAATATGTAGATATGGCTGCAACACTAGCCAGCCCTGGCATCCGTCTACAGTTAGACCCTCTTTCATATCTACTCCCGTTTCCATCTTTCCTTGTCCCGATAGAGCCACCCATTCAGGAAGGGGAAGACGAGCCTTCTGGCTGCAACGCAACTTCTCAATCTTCCAGTACTGCAGCAGTGCCCAACAGCTTAGGTCATGAAACCAACGACAACAACGACGAGGTACCATCTTTTCTGGGCGCGAAGATGGCCGCAATGTCACTATGTGACCCTGTCGAGATGTATTCACAAGCCACCCAAACCGAATCGTCATTATCCTTGTGGAGCGAGTCCTGGAAGGATTCCTTCGTCACTTCCGCCGCTCTGACAGCTCAAACCACCGAGGGATCTCCAAATGCTAAGTACGAATCAAGTATCGACGCGCCAGGCTGCCCGAAAAGATCTGTCTCGACACCTGGCGTGATTATCCCGGTTTCGACCTTGAACGATTCATCAGCTTCCCCTCCACAGCGCTCTGCTTCTGTTCCTTCACAAAAGGATCAAGAAGAAAAAGAGCTGTACGATTTCGGAACCTCATCTGGGAGATTCAACCCGGTATCTGCGTACTACACCTCTAGAACCTCGCACTTCACTTTCGACTTAAAGAGCGAGGAGTTATTGCAGTTGTCCAACAGCCAGAGGATCCGTAGATTCACGTCACTTCACGCACGAAGATCCAGTGTACGAAAGTCTTCTACTCGTTCTAATCGCTCTTTTGGCTCCACCCGGAACACCTGGTCTCGCAAGTCAGCTCGGGTTCCGGATTTGATGAATAGACTCAGTGCCCGGCAAATAGACCTATTTATCCAATGCCTTCCCTTTGCGGACCTAATCCGGTCGCCATCTTGCGCAAGCTCGACATTTGTTGAATCAATACAGAAATACACGGATACACGCAGACATATGATTCAGAAAGCCAAGCCTCGGCATCAATTTCGTGGCGGGAGGGTTGCGGCTACAAAATCGGGTGCAGTGCTGCGTGCAGCGTATCCCCGTTTAAGATGTGATCAATGTCCACGAGTATTTGGGGGCCAGCATCGTTTTAGGAATTTGCTACGTCATAGAAAGAAACTGCATGCTGGAGATGCAACTAAGGAAGGCCGTACATCCGACATGAGCGCACCGGTATCTTTGCGGAGCTCAGTGGACGATTTTTTAGGACTAGAGTGTCTGTGGATCTCAACCAGGCGTGGCTGGATCGACCCCGAGAAAGATCGACCTTGGCGTTTCGTTGCCGAACTATCGACTATTCGCGAACCCTCAGAGCTACCATCCGGAAGCTTTGACGAGTCAGAAACACCAAGACTGGGATCTGAGAAATCCTTCTATACGGAATTGAGTCTTAATGACTGGATGTATTGCTCTGCTTCCGCCGCGAGACGGTTGGACCCGGCCGCCGAGACTCACCTCTTAACGTGTTCCACCACCGTGCGCCCGGCCCCACCAATCGCCCACTTTTAGATATTTACACAAAACTTCAACAATTGTTATCTCCACAACCACCCATAATATAGACGCCGCAATTACAGCGCTATAATTACTAAAGCTTAAAGATAAATCTAATTTTACTATACTAGTAAAAAAATATAGCGTTAATTAATTAACGCTGTTAAGAAGATAATAGAGTATATAGATAACTTAGTAAGATAGCTATAGTAAATAATAATTACTTAATACTACGTAAGAATATGAGCTTATATAATATATAAATACTCTTTATATACGCGGCCTATCTTTTATAAAGTAAATAATACGAAATTTTAGCGCTTAGATTACTAGTAGAGAGCCTAGAAAAAATTAGATAAATTATTTAATTAAGCGCTATTATATTAAGCTTATAAATTAATAAACTACTTTAATTAATATCTAGTACTATAAAGCTAACTCTACTTTTAAATATAAGCTCTACTTTAAGCTTTTAGATAATAAGATTATCTAATACGACGTCTAGCTATATAATATCTATAATATAGATAAGAAGAGGTTTCTAATTAGAGTTCTTATAAAGATAAAGAGAGTCTTTATACAGCACTAATATAAGACTAGACTATAATAGCAGATTATCTAGAATAGTAACTATAAGTAGATAATAATAATTACTTATATCTATATAGATAGTACAGCGTTATAGCTAGTATTAGTTTATTAGATAGCTTAGAGTAAGTTATAAGATATCTAGTTATAAGACTTTAACTTAGTAATTTATAATACCTTCTTTACCTTATTACTAAGTAGGTATTACGAACCTCGCGTATAGAAGGCGAGACTATACCTTATATTAATTAGCAGCTAGACCTAAGCGCTATAGAAGTTACTAAGATCTATTAGAGATATAGTATATAATTTACTTATTTACTTAGTAGTAAGTACTTACTAAGTATAAGACGAGTACTGTAAGTATATAATATATATATACCTATCTAATATATTCTTAATATATTATAATTACTTTCTCTAGTTAATAGCTATTATTTAGTTAAAGACTACTTCTTATTTATCTTATTATACTATTATATATACTATACTATAAGAATTAACTAATAAGAGCTTTATACTAATATACTCTCTATATTCTAGAGTTTATTAGATATAAAGATATAGAGTAGAATCTTAATATTATAATTACCTCTAAGTAAGTATATCTAATAATAATAATATAAGAAGAACTAATAAGATCTAGTACTTAGATCTATACTTTAGAGATTATAATAAACTTAATTACTAATTACTATAATAGAATCTATACTTTAAGATTACTACTACTAATATAGAGAATAAGAATAAGAAAGTTAGAGTAGCTAATAGCCTTTAAGATAATACCTTTAAATAGATTAAACTATATCTAGTTAAGTACTTAGATAATATAAATAATAAAGATAATATTATTATTATATTTAAAGATTTTAGAGTTTTTAAAACTTATATATAGAAGGTTTTTAGATTAGCTAATAAAAAGTTAGTAGCTAAATAAGTAATTTAATAACTTTAATAAATACGCTTAGTAGCTAACTATACTACTAAATTCTAATATTATACTACGTAAATAGAATAGAATAACGACGCGCTAAGACGTATATATTACTAAGAACTTAAGAATAAAGTTAAAGTAGAGTTAATACGTAGTAGAGCTAATATTAGTACTTTTAATAGCTTATATTAGAAAGCTATATAACTTAATACTAAGCTATATAAACTATAATTAAAAATAAGAGTAAAGAGTTAGTTTAGAGAGAATTAAAAGAAAACGCTAAAGCTAAAGCTACTATATAATAGCTATAAGTAAAAATCTAAGAATCTCTATAAACTACGCTTTATAAAAGAAATCTAATTTAGTAATATAGTAAAGAACTAGAAGAAGTCTTATAAAAAGAAGTATAAGTATAAAAAAAAGAAGAATAATAACTACTTTAACTATAGTAAAGTAGGTTATTATACTTAGAACTACTAAATAAAAAATAAAGTTATATATTAACTTAATATAACTATTACTAATAGAGAAATAGTAAATTAGAAAGTAGTAATAGGCTACTTAGAATAAGATAATCTAACTAATAATAATATTAACGTTAGTAAAGACTAAGATATTCTAGAACTAATACTTAATAAATCTAATAAAGATACGTTTATCTTATAGAATACTATATAACGCATAAAAGTATAAATTTAAAATAATAAGTAAATAAGCTTAATAAATAAATATAAGTTAAGCTACGAAATTAATAGCTACGCGTTAAAAAGAGATAAATAAGAAGCAGCTAGTTCTAGTATAAGAGAGAACTACGCAGAAAAGTTTAAATAATAAGTATTAAGATATATTAAGAAAACTCTATATAACTATTTAAGTATATAGAAAGATAATAATCTAAGAGTATTAGAAATAAGATAAGAGAGCTATAAGCTAGAAATAGAACTCTTTATTCTATATAAGATAGCTAGATAAATTAAACGCTATATTTAATAAGATAAATAGTTAAACGCTAATAAATACTAAGAACTAATTTAAAAAGTTAACTACTATATAATACTAAGAGGCGAATAAAAGGAAATAGAGAATAAAGATAGATAATAATATACTTAAGAATTCTAAGAATATATAATAAGAGATTAAAACTTAAAAGAAGTATTAATTATAACTAATCTACTAATACGC